>JAWPHD010013004.1:0-71653 GCA_037043455.1 Cyrtodaria siliqua
CCGGGGTGATTACATAAGCTCTCTTATTCTTCGAATAGTCGAGCTAAAAATGTTTGTTTGCTTAATAGTCTGTATCTTATTTGTATTGAAACCAGCTACGTGCAATAACGTACGAAGAAGACGACAAAAAAGAAATTTAACAATAAAAGACAATACCGTACTTTTATTGTTTGTTATAACAATGTTTGTTTGTTTATTCAGGGGACCAGCTACCATAGTGAGGGATGTAACACATGAGTATTTACATGTATCATAGATCTACATACACTGGATTTGAAACATGGCGTAAATCAATTTATCCGCCGAAGAATAATTTACCCACGAATACTTACGCGTACAGGTAACGTATTTTAGCGCAATGCGCATTGCGCTAAGTTACGCACCGTCTTACGAACTGATCAATGTAAGAAAACCTAGTATACATATCGGCTATTTCAAAGACGAGTTGAAAGATATTTCTTTATTCTGTACAGTGATGTTGGTTTTAGCTTTACTGAAACACGAACTAAATAACAAAAATTACGTTCGATTGACCGTATGTGAAACTGCGACAGTGACGTGACTCGGCAAATTTACAAAATATATATATACATATCGTTGCTGATTTGTTTATTTTGGGAAAAGTAGTTAAGCTAGCTGGCTAATTCAAATACAACCTGAAGGATAATTTTTTATTCTATACAGTGATGCCTGTTTTAGCTTTACTAAAAACAAACTTAATAAGAACAATTACGTTCGTTTGACCGTAATTAATTAAACTAGCTGGCTAATTCAAATTATTCTTCATTCTATAAAGTGACTTTTGTTTTAACTTTAATAAACAAAATAAATAATACGACCGTAGGTGAAACTGCGACAATGAGCATGCGACTCTGCACACGCATAATGATACATGTAAGTACATAAGTTAGCTGACTCATTAGGTAATTCGACTTGATTGTGGCTTCAGTTGTCTTGTTTAATTAAACTATGATGGATTTAGTGGTCTATTGTTCCATATTGCACGTCTGGTGCCTTCTAATTAACACCGTTCAATACCGAATATACAGTGCGGTCGACGTGCCCGTGTCGGCATTTTGTATTTCATACAATTCAGTTTTGTCACCATGTGTGCCAATAAACAGGATGTAATAATCGGTGGAATGCTTTCCGTTTGTTTTTATTACACCCTTCTACCCCTAAGTCAGAGGTGTCATACCGAATATACAAGGTGGTCGTGCGCGATATTTCGGCATATTGTCCCCTTAGAAGGGCGGTAACAGATATAATTCAAAGGGTTGTTTTGTGTTCCAAATAACAGGATGTTGATGATCGATATAATATTTCTGTTTTATTGCACGCAAGTACCCCAAAAGTCAAACGTGTCATACCGAATACACAGGTATCGCATCGTAATACTATTTTACAACCAACTTAAACAGCAAAATTTGAGACGAAAACAAAGGCTATACAGAAATCCAAGGCCGTCATTCAAATCTACAAAATAATGGCAATACAAAGGAATAATTATTTTGAATATCGAACCATAAATAAAACAGGAGTTTCACTTAGAATGTGTTTACATTTCAGGATAATCGATCGCCTCAAAAGTGGCGCCGCACTGACTGGTACCAGGTGTAATTTACCGCAGAATAATCAGGGAACCAGCTTATTGGCCATTCGGCGGATAAATCGGGAATTAATAAGGGGCGTATAGGGAGTTTCAAATCCAGGGTACCTGTATATCCATGCATGTATTAAAGTCGTAAGTTCAAAAAAGCATTTTTACACATGTGCAAATATTATATTTTACGGAAAAGAAAAAAAAATGGTGGAAATATTTCTATAAGAACCAGCCTAGGAGCAACGCCAATTTGATGTGAAAAATGATGTTTCTGCTAGAATGTGTGTTGATTGGCGCTACACACTGTTGCTATAGTTATCATAAATTTTTCAGTTGTTTATGTACCTCAGTGCATTTTCCAAACTAAATGTCTAATACCTCCATAAATCAAACTGAACATTTCACTAACATTGAAGAATCCATTCAAAAGATATAGATGTTTATCGGACATTTCATTACATGTCTGCATACATAGGCCTACCGTACCTTACTTTAAAGTCATACACACTACAGTTAAAAAACATTGTTAACATCGGCTATACGTATTCCTTTCGAAGATACTTATCTGTGAAAGACTTCATATATGCTCTTGTATTAAATGTAAATAAATACGAAATATTTCGGTGTCTCAGAGGCCAGTTTTTTGGCATTTGAGGATGACAATAACTGGTGCAATCAGTGTCATAAGCCTATTTACGCTATATATAGTAACGGTCATATGACACTTGTTACCGAGAATAAAAATAAAGGAATCATCAACTTTTAACGGCAAAGAGGTAAGCTTCTCTAAAAGCAAAAATAATTACGACAAAGCGCGTTTAATTGAATTATATTAATAAACGTGCAAAATAATGATGACATCTGGTACACAGCCAGTACTGACTGTCTGAAAAGGGTCATGTTGTATCATATGTTCTTTTCCAACCTCCGCACAGTGATATTGTAGCCAATAATCCCTGTCACAACACAATTCACGTGACGATAGCTGAGGCCATGTGATTATAAAAAAATGGCGATACACTAGGTAATTAATGTTTGGTACAGCAAACTCTAGGTAATTAATGTTTGGTACAGCAAACTCTTGCCGTAACCAACAGGCAATTGGCAATAACATCATCACCTTCGAGAAGATGTTGAAAACATTCAACCTGTTTTGGCTTGGGTCATAGATTTAAATATGAAGGTAGGTCTATGCTTGGGTGTAATCTCTTTAGTAAATTTATGCACACCTTCTGTAATGTACTCAACGGAATATATGTTTGTTACAAATAACCGGTGTTCATATTCGCTAAAATTCATTTTTTTTAATAAATAATTTATTTTTGTAACGAGACACCGTTTTCACACTATTTTCCTATATTATGAACAAAGCAAGTTGAAATATTGACCTAAAAAATTAAACTTAGCTGGATTTCAGCTATAAATTTGTGTGGTGGCAGTGGTTACTGTAACAGGCCTGCCAAATCTCCGGATAAAATCCGGATTCTCTGGATTTTTTAGTCGCTCTCCAGATCTCCGGATTTAAGTTTGAAATCTCCGGATTTTCATCAAAACAAAATGTGCATGATCTAACAGCTAAATTTTCACAGTATATCAGCTATTTCCCGATTTGGTCCTGTTACGCTCCCTAGTCAGAGCAAGTGCCAAATCAGCGGGGGTCATCCGTGTAATGCACTGACTGAATATACAATTAACACCTAAGGCATGATTAATTCCTTCAGTGACATAAAGTGCAATAACAGCAATATATCTGCAACTTCTTTAATTGGTCAAGCTAACTGAAATCGCAAATGTGAGGAACTAGCAACTCCTAGAGTGTGGTAACACTATAATACTGTAACAACAGCCTAGGCCCGCGTTAACCATTCGCCAAATCGCCATAGGCGAAAAGTAACCTGAACTGACGAAAACTGAAAGAAATACACACCAAATTCGCCAGACACCGGCGATCTGGCGAATCCAAATTTCCGACCGATTTTGTCTAAAAGATCTCGGAAAATCCCGAATTCTAATTCACTAAGTCTTTCACTGTTTATAAGCCACTATCCCGCTGAGTGTTTTAGCTAATTAGTGACAATCAATTTAGATCGATAAACTAATTATGGCAGCGTTTATTGAAAACCACTGTCAAATTGTCGGTGCGATTCGCACCGACAATTTGACAGTGGTTTTGCCGATATACTCTGCCCACTGTTCCGCCTCTTGCTGTCAATCAACTGGTTTGTGTCCCCGCGCTCAACATTATCCACAGATTTAACTGTGTGATCGAGCCGGGTAAAACATCAAATGTGGCGCCCTCAAGCAGCCAAAATGACGGATCAAAACAGAAAGTTTGAAAATGTTTGCTTACGAATTAGCCCGTCTGTGTTTTTGAACTTTACGATCACTGATAAGTGTTAAAGGGACACATGGCAATCTTGATTTTTTAAAATTTAACGGCGTCCCGTTAGTTTTTCTACATAAATTGCATTTGTTCAATCATTAATGTTAATTATAAGAATTGTATTAAGCCATTTGTTTTTGCATATTATTATTTTTTTGTATTATTTCACCAGTAATATATTAAAACTTATAGTATAATAAGACGAAATAGTGAATACTTAAAATTTGATTTATTTAAATGTAACCATGGTAACCAGGGTAAAAGTAAAAATGATACAGGATATATAAATTGAGACACCCATTTCAAATACTGCAAGACTGCCATGTGTCCCTTTAAGTGCCTACTAATTAGTTGTACACACGGTAGCGTAAACTGGAACAATGGCAAGTGTGAACCGGTGTTTGATCGGCTGTTTCTGAATTAGGTTCATTTTATGGTTGATTGTTGAATCAACATGAAACAATACAAAAGGTGCGATTACTCAAAATATTGGTGTATGTAGCATTTCTGAATTTGCAGCGCGATCTTTCTAGCTTCTTTGGAACTCGTGTTAGTTGAACTTATTGTATATGCCTCAGTTTAGCCTTACATTTTTTAAATATATTGCTATTTATTTTATTTCTCTGAATGTTAGCATACTGAAATGCATTTAATGAAAATACTAAATGGTGACAAGAGTCTGCATTTTTGTATTTTCTTATTATATGCATGCATTCATTCTGTCCTTTTTTAAATTTTAGTCTTTACAATTTTTAAAAATTAAAATTACATTAAATTAAATACAATTTTTCAAAAGTTTTGAATATTGTACAACTCAACATGTAATTATAAGCACCAGTGTTTCCGCGAGAGCGCGTTTCTTGCGTTTTTGATGCACTAAAATGATCGGCGACGCGACATAAATCAGCTTGTGCGTTTTTCATGACGCAATGAAATTGACTAGGCTAGCAATGAAATACCCGTCAAATTATCATCGTAATACTTTCTTGAAAAGCTTCAAATGTACGGAACTTATTTCTATTTACATCTTGGTCTATATTTAGAACAGGAAAAACTAATACCTGTACTTTCGTGTTATTGTCATCGTCAAATCGATCATATTACATCTTATAATTTCATTTAAATGTACTGTTATTATGCTAATCAGAATTAGGCTTTTGTTATGTTTCATTATGTTGTTCATTTTACAGTGATTATAATGCTATCCTTGTGGCCCGTGATTGGAAAATAAAGTTATTCATTCTTGGTCTATTTTTAAACTAAGGCCTAAAAAAAAAAATTGTGTGGTTCTGGTAACATGTTCAAAATTGGTAGGTAGAGTAGGTCGGATATATTTTTTTTTTTTTTTTTTAAGAATTTTTTTTTATGAACGCAAAGAAAATGCACTGAATTAATATGTACTATAATTACTGTAATTATAATTGTTTTCTATTTGCTTTTCACTTGTGTACATGTATACATACTTTATATATATATTTTTTTTTAAATGGACCAAAAAAACGTCAGGGTCAGCGGGTATTCGTAGGTAGGGTTGGGTGACCCGAACCACACAATTTTTTTTTTAGGCCTAATGTCTGTACTTTCCGCGTTACTGTCAGTCATATCGATTGCGTGTATGTGGGTCTGAGTAGGTAGACGCTTTTTTTAAAAACACAAGCAAATAAAAGAGCGTAGATGATCAAGATAAGGCCGCTAAAATGGCATACAAACCCAAAATGAAACATTACACCGGGATAACTTCCTTTTTTTGCTGACCAATCCACCGAAGATGTCTAATCAACTAATAATGCATGTCTATCGGACATCACTTGTTCTATTCATCAAAATGCATGTCCAACAAATATGACCCCTATATTTACAAAATGACCCCCAGTTTATTCCATAGGGGTCAAGGATGACCCCTAAAAAATTGAGACCTGCAGAAACACTGAAGCACTAAAGCAGAATGCATATGATGTGGAAATATTGATACCCTATAGGTTAAATAAGCATACTCTTTTAACTTACTATTGATGTGTACGCAAACGCAAAGTTTTAGCGCCTTCAATTAGTTTAAAAATATCTCGGCAAAAGTCTGGCTAAAGACATTCTAATCTGGCTAAAGGAATTTTTAAGGCTTTAGCCATATTTGGCTATTGGGTTTAAAATCCTAGCGCAAGGCTAGACAGCTGCTGTGTACGATGGTTATAATTTGTATAAGAGTTATGTGTATTTGCATTAAGAATGCATCTGTCTAGAAATGTAAGTGCACTTTCATAAAAAAAAATTGTGGTAGAAATCAAAGACTTTCTAATAGAATTACTAGGCTAATTTATTATTTTCTATTACTATCAAACAATGAATGCATCAAATTGAATAATTTAAATTTGCGCTTTAAAAAAAGTATTGCGAAAATCAAGTCGAGCGCTCCGATTTTTCATTTAAAAATATCCTTTGCATGCTTTAAATTTTAAATTTTAAAAATATCAGGATTTTGTGTTAAAAAGTTTTGGCAGGCCTGCTGTAACAGAAAGGGGATGTAACCACTGTAGGGAGTTTGAATAATCTTTTCCACCAATTTACTACTAAAGTACTGCTTTAGTGCATAAAATACATGTCTACGAATGGCATGACCTTTTTTTATATGCGCCGTCCTCCGACGTGCATAAACATTTGCCACTTAATTTCCAATCATCCGGTACTGTTCCTTCCTGAATGGACTTGCTAAATATAGGTACAACTGCTAAAAAAAATACCCCTGTAGCGGACATAATATAAAAGCCAATCTTCATGAATTGTTTAATCTACTCTAGCTAACTAATAGCTTACCGTTTCTTTTAAGTTAACAGTAAACAACTGACAGATCATCATCAGATGACACAAATTGTTTTTAATAATCGCATCCCCTTGGGTTTACCTTAGGTTAACCAAATTATCCAGTGTATTCCAAATGAAATTGTGGGACAGGTTTATTTGTCGGCCCCCTGCTATATTTAGGGTTGAAAAAAAGGACTACCTGGCCCCAAGAATAACTTTTTTAGTATTTATTAGATATGATAATACTATATGTCATTGGAAAGCATAGAATATATTTTAGTTTAGATGCGAAATAAGCGAGTTATTGAATGCAACACACATACCCATTCAGAATCATAAAATTGCCATATTTTGATAGCTAAAAACACCTGGCCCCCTCTCGGAATTATTTAATACAGCTTGAATCGGTAATAACTTTATATATCTATTAAGCTGAAGATAACTACTTTCTAAAACTTTAAGAATACTTTAAATCGTGTAAAAATTGGCAAAGTTATAAGTCGCTGTACATACATGTGAAATCTATTTTTTTTAGCCGCGATATTTTGGTTCGGACCACCTGGCCCCCAAAATATCTTTATGAAGTACTTTACTGATAATGTTTTTGTTTATATATTCTTAAAATTCCGTCTATAAATGACAAAGTTATATGCTTTTGAAAACAACTGTTGAATTTGCCGATTTTATAAATGTTACAAATATCAACCGACAGAGTTATGCGTGTTATTAACATCGTCGAAACCCACGTTTGATTGATTACGTTATACTCAATTCATCCATTCATCATGATGGTGGAGAGTAACGGAACAAATCACACGGGGGTATCCGACGATGGTTATTAAAGGATAGTGACAGGACTGACAACAGTAAAATAAAACCAACACAGTGTGTTTCATTATGTATAATTATACATAATACAAGTAATGCATATTTTTTATTTTCTTTATATTCATTCATTCATTCATTCATTCATTCTCACAGAAAACATATAAAGCGATGTGTACAATACAATAACAATTATAAAATTTATTTATTATTTGCAGTTTGAACATTTCCATGTAGAAGAATTCAAGTGGTCTACACAAGATTTATGGAACCATTCAATGGAACATGATTTATTGTCACATTTAACAAGGTCGTCAATTAGGTCCGGTAATCTGCAGTGGCTGTCCCCCGTCCACTACAGCCCCGATGCTTTGCGGAAGGGTTGCCGATAAAATTTTACTTGTTTCGGGAACCTTTCGGGATCATTTATCAAAATTATGGGTGGAGCTTTGCCGTCGGGCTCGTTCGGCATGTTCGGCATGTATTCGTGGAGTGGCATACGAAAGATTGCCGTACAAACGCCGAAACCTATCCGAAGTAGCCGAACGCAGCCCCGAAGAATGCCGAATGTTCCGGAATTGACTCCCGATTGTTTCCCGATCGTGCGGAAAGGTTGCGGTAACATTGCAGAACATGCTGAATAGTTGCCGAACTACTGCCGATAGAATGCTGAAATGTTGCCGATTGGAAGTCAAGGTATATAAACGATGCCGAACTACTATTTTGTTATCAGTTGCTAGTTGGACACCATGGATGCTAGAGGCCTTCACCTTGCTCTTCAGTATCAAATACAAGCTGAAACGGATGCCATGCTTGCCTTGGCATTGTACTTAAGACAGAAAAGAAGAAGACGGCATCGATGGTGGGTCCGCCCCTGGCTCACAGACGACAGGAGGCTTCATTATGGACAGTACAATACTCTAATGCAGGAACTCCGGAATGAAGATGTTACCTCGTTCAAAAGATATTTGAGGATAACACCAACAATGTTTGATGACATTCTCACGCGACTGACTCCTCACGCGACCCGTATCCTGAAAAAGGACAGCAGGTTCCGTAACGCCCTTTCTGCTGGCCTAAAGCTTGCGGTGACGCTACGGTACATGGCATCTGGGGACACGTACGCATCTTTGGCGTTCGACTTTCGTGTTGCTTCTGAAAGTGTATGTTTACCCCTTCATCCGAACTTGAGCGATCAGGGGCTGGCGGACTGGTGTATTTCATGCCTAATCTCTTCTTGGGTAGCTTGCTCTTACCTCGCACCATGACTATATATATGTGCGTGTTAAATTTACAACAAAAAAAAGTCGATGTTGTCACTTCGAAAACTATCAGGAAACTGACGACAAACTGCTTCTGCAGGGCTACTCGGGGTGGTTAAACGATTACGAAGCCTCACAGAAGGCTTTCCGAAGATGCCGAGTTTATGACGACGGGTTCCCGAACGTCCAGAAGGGTTGCGGATGGTTTGCCGATGATCCCGAAGCCGTCCCGAATAAAACATTCGGCGTCCAAATTTTAAAACTTTTAAAATTTGGATGCAAATTTTAAAACTTTTTTAAAACTTTTAAAATTTGGATGCCGAATGTTTTTCGATCCCGAAGTGCCAAGAATCATGAAGAATGTTTCCAGAAGTGTTGAGGAATGACACAGAACGGTTACAGAACATCGCGAAGACTTGCCGAAACATCCCGATTTTCCGAATTCCACATTCGGGAACCCTTCGGGATACAAGTGGACGGGGGGAGAAAAAATATGCAATTATTATATCTTAGAATATTCAATAGGAAAAAGTTTTAAATTCAAATATTTTTTCGGCGCAAACATTATAATTGATTGATATAATACCATTTGTGCCAAATATAATGCCAAAGTTATGTTATGTTGATAGGATTAACGACACGCGTCGTTTCTGAATTACTTTGCTTCGCACATTTATTATTTATTTATTATAAAAAAGCCGTGTGTTGATAGGATTATTGACACGTCTTGATTGTATCGGTTTTAATCCTTATAATTACCTTGGGTTGGCTTCATGAATAGACTCCGCCAAGTCCTGTATCTTGCTCATCACTGCAGCAGGTGTGTCTCTTGGAATGTCGTTCGCACCAACGTGAACAGCAATCACCTTTAATATTAAATCACTATATCATTAGATTTGTTCGTGCATCCATTTATTATAATTTAAATAATGTATTACCGGATACAATTAATTAAGTATTCGCTATGACATACTTTCTTTAAAGTTGGAATTGTGAAATAAAATTAGCTTATTAATTGTATCAATTAAAAAAATGCACATTGACAAATATTGTTTGATAATCAATGTGTAAAATTTTAAAAAATAATTTTATTACTCAAGTCACTGTGTCTTTAAATCACAGCTTTATTTTAAAATAAAGTGTGTCATACATGGACAGTGAATGCTTATAATCTAATCACTTGTAAAAACATCGCACCTTTTTACAATCTTTTAGTTCGTTGCTATGGTTAGTGACAATCATTGATTTTAATGTTGTATTTGCAAATCAATTTAATCTGTTGTAAAAACATCACACCTGTGCAACTTTACATTAGTTTGTTGATGGGATTAGTGACACCCGTTGATTACAATATATTATTGATTGTTGTAACCGCCGAGCATATCTACTGTTGCTTGTACGATTTAAAATCACCATGAATGTCCCGTGCGACACGTGTATGCGTAATATAGATAGATAGATAGATAACTTTATTTCCAAATTCCAATAGGCTTAAAAGCCCGTGAGGATACAATATACAGTTACATAAAACATGGCAACAGTGTAGGATTTTACAAACAAGAAACTTTTGTTAATCTGAGACAGTCACAGCAAAATGCACGTATACTGGCACGCACGCATGCATTCACTCAATCACTTACGCACTCAGGCGCACAACAATTTCTATCAAGTGGACTTAAGCATTGAGAAGGCGTATTACTACATACTATAAATAAATACTGAACCATACATTTCATAACACATTCGGTAAAATAAATTACCTATATTTACTAAGTTCTATATAATGTTTCGTTTCGTAATTTAAATGCTTTTAAAACAAAGGTACAAAGCTTGTGAATATATACTATATTTTATATAATATAAATATTTATTTAATTGTTCGAAAATATGTTTTGATTGCTTTAACATAAGATAATATATTAATTGTTGGCCATCTATAAACTATATATTTTAAATAGCATTATCTCACTATATATTTTAAATAGCATTATCTCACTATATATTTTAAATAGCATTATCTCATTTGAACTAACTTCACATCGCAGTCAAACAAATACACTATATACTTACATCAAATCCAGCAACATAATCCGATATCTCAGGCCATATCTCGTTAACCTTGTATCCTGGAAAACACTTCACTACTATGTCCTTATTATTAAGATATTGATGCAAATACTTTGTCTGGCTATGTCCAACTATAAGAGCCATTGTTAATTTCGTAATAAGTGTACACTTTCAAATATTAATCACGATTAATCCATAAAAACACAGTGATTGCATATATGAATTTCAAAACTGAAATGAATTGCATCACCATTTTGAAGATGTTATATCTCATGGTCGCATACGGTGCTATAAACAATCATGCTACAAACAATATAGTTTAAACTTTGATTTTTTTAATTCAGCAAATTAGAGTTTTGTTGCATATACAATTTACCTTAAGAATTGCTTGAAAACTGCTACAAACTTAACACTTACTTAAATCTTTGAACATTTGAAATGATTCAAACAGTGCGTTTGAGTTCCGGATTAACCCATCATTAAATAACAACTGATACAAACTTAATTACCTTTTTATTTCAATTTGAACTATTTAAATTGTTTAAAATTACCGATTTGGTAAATTATTGCATTTTATTATTTCGGTTTTACTATGATCTCTATAATCAGTGATAATTGCTACAAACAAACACTAAAGGTCTTAACTGGTCTGAATTGAATATTCTGTTTGATCTCAGTATAGACCATGTTCTCGTGTTAATTAACTATACAACTATACAAAAACATGTCAGAATACCTTAAATTTAAATTAATTATAGAATCAACGCGAATTTTTAAACACACAATTTTAATTTACAAAATAGTAAAGTAATAACATAATAAAAGTATACATATAGTTAAAGCAGTACAGTAATAAATAGTTGATCCATGTACTAATCGTTTGATAGCATGAAAAACTGTCAGCAGACATCGGTAAAATAATTAGCAATATTCAAAAGAATATAACTTTGTCATTTATAGACGGAATTTAGTAATGTTTAACTCTAAATAAAGAGCACAACATAAGCTTATAAACAGAAATATTATCGGTAAAGTGCTTCATAAAAATATTTTGGGAGCCAGGTGGTCCGAACCAAAATATCGCGGCCAAAAAAAATAGATTTCACATGTATATGTACAGCGACTTATAACTTTGCCAATTTTTATACGATTTAAATTATTCTTACAGTTTTAGAAAGTAGTTATCTTCAGCTAAATAAATATATAAAGTTATTACCGATCAAAGCTGTATTAAATAATTCCGAGAGGGGGCCAGGTGTTTTTAACGATCAAAATATGGCAATTTTATGATTCTGATGGGTATGTGTGTTGCATTCAATAACTCGCTTATTTCGCATCTAAACTTAAATATTTTCAGTGTTTTGGAAAGAACATATTCTATGCTTTCCAATGACATATAGTATTGTCATATCTGATAAATACTAAACAAGTTATTCTGGGGGCCAGGTAGTGCTGTTTTCAACCCTAAATATAGCAGGGGGCCAACAAGTAAACTCGTCCGAAATTGTGCAGCGTAAGAACTACATTCTTTGGGATTATCACGATTGCACGCAGCACGCGTGCTCGCATGTACACGCAAACACGCACTTGCTCACCCACTAGCCTGCTAACCGTTCAATATGGTTGGCTCATACGCTCCGGAAGATTGCCAACAAATAATTGAATTGAATGTTTTAACGTGTCTAGATAACGGCTCATCAAAGTTATATTGCTGGGATGAATCTTATATAGACCTGGCAATTTAGAGCCTCTCCAAAAAGGCAGGAATAATACGTGGTTATCCGGGAACTAGCTGTGAGAATCATAGCTCTTATGGTTTGGTCAGAGATAAATTATGTGCTTGTTTGCTTGCTCTTCTTGTGCTTATGCATCTGCATGATTATGTCTTAATATATTTTGTTTAGTTTTATCAGGGAATAAGTATATATTTACTCCCTGGTTTTATTTAGTGTCTCATTAAGCTTATATGAATGTATTGCTTACGTGGTTGCATGCTTATTTTTTCATATTTTTCATATTCTTAATACCTAACATATTGTTAACATATTTTATACAAATAATAGTGTTTTAAACGTGCTTTTGTTATGGTTGTAAATTGTTTTAAAGGATTATTTTTAGTAAATGTTCTAGTTTAATTAAGATGGCAGTTGTGTGCTAGATATAAACTTGAATATGTACTTATGCTCTGTTTGTTGACATTTTCTGTGTATTATGCATGTGTGCTTAGAATAATTATTTTAATGTGTGTATGCTTAAATGTGCTAAAAATGTGCTTAAATGTAAATCCTGTCCTTGAATGTGTTTATCTCTGTTTAATCATGTTTTTATCTGGGCTATTGTGATACTGATAATATTATGAGAGCCCAAATTGTATGTTTTAAATATCATAGAATATATATATAAGTTTAACCCCATGCTCTTTCTGTTTTAGCTTCTATATTATATGTTTTTATGTTTACAAACGTTTTGTCGGAAAATAGGTCATTGAGCTAATGTTATAATTTGTTTGTGAAAACCGACTTAAAAAAAATATTCTTGTATCTTGTATCTTGTCTTGTTTTATATTTTGTACCTGCCTTAGAGCTAATATTAACTAAAATAAAACGTTGAGGCGAGCACTGAAACGTTTGAAAGAATATATTTATCAAGCGCTGTGTTCTGAATCCGCAAGATACTCCCACCCTGCGAGTAGAATATCATAGGGAGGCGCAAGTCAGGGTAACATTGAGACGATTAATAAAATATCAAACGTACAGGTTAAACAACGTAAAGGCTCTGTATCTAAGGGAAATGGGGCGGAGGGAGCCTATATTTGAATACGTCTAGGCCAGGGCTCTCTTTGGGCATAGTATAGTATATAGAGTGGAGTCTTGGAATGGAGTGGAGTGAGTGAATAATTGGAGTGACCTTGGAGTCACATTTTGGAGTGAATATTTTGGAGTCAATTTTTGGAGTCTAAATTCAGATGTTTTTATTGACTTAGATGTTTTTTATTTACTTCTGTGATATATAGAATCGTAACTGGATATACCTTCTTTGGATAAAATCAATAACACACTATAACACGTAATACACAATAATACTCATGCAAGATCATCTATATACTTAATTCATTGGAAAATGAATCATAACCTGCTCTTATTAGAGGATTTTCATATGAAAATAGGCTTCCATAAGATATGGAATGATATAGTTTTGAAAGGGTGAGTTGGTGGATTATGGTTAAATGAATGTGTAGTGGGCTGATGGATAGGTGGATGGATGGTCGAATGGGTAATTGGGTGGTTCCATTTTGATAGGGTGGAAATGTGAGTGGGTTACTGCTGGATGGTAGGCTGGGTAATATATCATTCTATTTCTGAATGACCCTCACAAGGTGCACAGTTCCTAACATACTCAGTACAGCTGCATTTTTCCATGAGACATGTGATAACCTTAATGTGAGCCACAGACCATCTAAAAACAACATAAATGAACTTGGATACTCAAATAATAATCCCAGTATTGAAGCAATGACCCTTTCGTCTGACCTAAACTAGTCCCCTAAACTAGTCCCGAGGGACCAACTCACCTTAGGCCAGGACACTGACATCCAGTGTCAGGGATATACATAGTTCCAATATGTCAGTCATACCACACACAGAGACTGAAAACAAAAAGCATTAACGTTTATGGGAACTTAGAGCTATCTCAGCCTAACTGTTCCACAAACATGGATTTTTCATTTAGAACATGTAGTAACAGTGCCCAAGTTAAAATTAGATGTGCAGTTTTGGAATTAGTTGTTGAAATTGGGCAGCTTAATAGACACATGCATTTTAAAGAAATTTAATCAATAAATAATTGCATGTGCAAATGAAGTAACTCAAGTAAATATATTTAAAAAGTTATTAATTGTAACGGACAAATAAGACTCCAAATTTAGACTCCACAAACTGACTCCAAATTTTACTCCAATATCACTCCAAAATGCAACTCCAAGGTCACTCCTATTATTCACTCCAAGACTCCACACCAAGACTCCACTCTATATAATATACTATGCCCTCTCTTTGGTATTAATTAAGCGGTATTTTGATGGTAATTTGTACTGGAAAAGGAGATTACAACATTTTAGATTTCGAAATGGAATGATATGATGATGGTCAACGCACAGGAGATTATTTCGGATTTTATCGAATAGTGTCAGAAACTTCATTTTTCTTCTGTACTGTAAAAAATTCGGGCCGCCTTTCGTTGGACTTTTCATTTGTGTAGTTGAGATCCTTCTGCCATGGGTGGCATACTGAGGAGCAGTATTCAACATGCGGTCTGACATAGGTCTTGAATGACATCTCTTAAATTTTACGATTTCTGACTTTACTATTTCTTTTAACAAAGTTAAGTGTGGTATTTTCTAAGTAACCATGTAATGTAGAGGGATATGTTATTTTATTTCTTTTCCTGGTAATCCTAATTATTTCACATTTATCTGGGTTAAATTCCATCAGCCATTCAGGTTCCCATTTTTCAAGTTTGGCAAGGTCGGACTGGAGTGTTTTTGCTTCAAGTCCTGATTTGATGTTGATGTATACAATTGTATCATCCGCAAAAAGTCTAACTGAGCTAATGATGTCTTGAAAGGACTTTAAACTCATCTGATGAGGGTACCGACCCCCTTTTTGTACGCCGGATTCCGACCCATATTAGCCAGTATTCCGTACGCCAGGTTGTGGTACGCCGTACGCCGACATCGCAGTTTTTCATACGCGTACGCCGTATTTTTCTCAAAAAAATATTTTTTTCCATCCAAAAAATTAAAAAAATGCTAATTTATGTCTCAGATTGCTGGAAATGCCATTTCAGAGCACCTAGGTTTCAAAATTTTCCGGGGAGGCATGCCCCCGGACCACCCTAGAGAGCTCGGGCCCTTGGGCTCGGCGCGCGGCCTCGCATGGTTCAAATAGTATTCCAGATGATAGCATGCTTTCTACGAGTACTATTTGTGATCTGTTTGTGAGGAAAGATTGGATCCATGGAATGGTTTGTGTGTCTATACATAATCTGTGAAGTTTGAGAGTCTGTTATGATCTACTTTCATTACGTGGTCCCGCCTTAGTTTCATTAAGCGATTGGAAAGCTTATATTAGCAGGATTTTATTACGGATATTGACAATAAAACACGTTTAAAAACATTTTGTACTGAAAAAATGCGATAACCTGTTTAAAATTACCTACTAAATGTTTAATTTTACAACGTGCAAACGTTTTAAGCCGAAATTAAGGTTTTATTTCATACCCCAGCCAACCCCGGGGTTGAATGGGGTATGAAAGTTAATACTCGGACAACGTAATGTTATCAAATGCTTTTGAGAAGTACATAACAATAAGGTATGTTTGTCTTTTATGTTCTAGATTGCGTGAAACTAATTGATTGTGATTCGCAGCTGTGTTTAGAGCGGAAGCCATGTTGAAAATTGTACAGCAGTTTATTTTCATTTTTTTCTAAGTGATTCATCAAATATATGTTACAATTATAAAACATAGACTCGTATATTCCGAAAGAATACTATGAAAAGAGAAAAGCAATGAGAGAACAACAAAAATAACTTGTCAGACTGAACATAGTTGAATAATAAGAATTGATAAATCAGTTTATTACATAACATGTGGTGTTGGAGTGTAATAACACCATTCAATATTTTCGATATTCCACTAGTGGTATAACATAAAGTTAATGACGTCATGGACGTGACGTTAATGTACGTTTCTGACGTATTAAATGTGACGTTATAAGTTATGCAATAAATAGAATCTAACATTCGTTCTCATTCATTATTGAATTTATTAAACGAGTCTTGCCGAGGATTATATCACTTTTGCTAACGAGTTTAATAAATGTACTCATGTAAGATCCTCTATAAATGCAATGTTGGGGTAAATACATTTACCATATTGTTTTTGTACTGCTGGATGAGTTCTCAGTTTTCTTCTTTTATTTATTCTTATTTTTTTTCCTTCTTTTTTTTTTTTTGGAAGGGGTGGGGGAGGGGGAGGGTATGAGGAGGCGGGCGGTAGTTAAAACAAAAATATTGCATGTGGCAATAACATGCAGTTAATAAAACTTCAACTTGTTTACCAATATATGTGTCTTGTATAGGATACAAAAGGCCCAAGTCATGTACATTATACAGGCAACAAACATTAACATATCAACGAGTCTTTACACCATGGTCTTTTTTCGTCGTCCGTCCGTCGTCCGTTAACTTTTTTATGTCAGCACCTTAATTTTTTATCCGATCTTTACTAAATTTCACCGTATTATTAATATCAATGAAAGCTCGGAAAAATTCGAAAACCAGCCATATCGGACCAGTAACACCGGAGTTATTGCCCTTGAAATAACAAATATTTTATATTTTGTCTTGTCAACACTCTAACGCCTTCATTTTTCATCCGATCTTTACCAAACTTTACCAGATTTTTAATATCAATAAAGATCGGAAGAGTTAAAAAACCAGCCAGATCGGACCAGTAACCATTGAGTTAGTGCACCTGAATTAACGAAAATTGCTATATTTTCGTCTTGTCAACACTCTAGCGCTCCATTTTTCATCCGATCATTACCAATCTTTATCAGATTATAAATATCAATAAAAGCTCAGACAGGTTCGAAAAACAGCCAGATCGGACCCGTAACATCGGAGTTATTGCCCTTTAAATGACGAAAATTGCTATAGTTTGTCTTGTCATTACACTAACGCCTCTATTTTTCATCCTACCTTTACCAAACTTTGCCAGATTGTTGATATTGATTAAAGCTCAGTCAGCCAGATCGGACCAGTAACACCGAAGTTATGGTCCTTAAATTATTGAAAAATGTGTTAACTTTTTGATGTCAACGCTCTAGAACCTTCATTTTGCATACTATATTTACCAAACGTTACCAGATAGCTCGAACCAGCTAAAAAAACGGCCAGATCGGTTCAGTAAAACCGGAGTTGTTTCCCTTGAATTAACGAAGATTGCTATAGTTTGTCTTCTCAACACTCTAGCGCCTCCATTTTGTATCCTACCTTTACCAAACTTTGCCAGTTTGTTGATATTGATGAAAGCTCGGTCAGGTTCGAAAAACAGCCAGATCGGACCAGTAACACTGAAGTTATGGCCCTTGAATAATTAAAAAACGTGTTAAAACTCTAGCACCTTATTTACCAGATTGTTATGATAAGGCCTTCATTTTGCCGTATTTCAACAAAACTTTGCAGGGATGATCAGTACCAAACCTAGTTGTGCGTATTGTTACCTTGTTCCGGGTGAATGATTTTTGGTGGAGTTTTGGCCCTTTAAAGGTTTTAATACACATACTTTGTATGGACTAGTTCTGCTGAACCCCTGAACGGGTTTCAGGGTGATCAGTATCAAGCTTAGTTGTGCATATAATCACCATGTTCCGGTTGAATGATTTTTGGCAGAGTTCTGGTCCTTTAAAGGCTTTTTACTACACAAACTTTATCCGGACTAGTTCTGAAACCCTGGCCGGATTTCAGCGAAACATTGCAGGGATGATCAGTATCAAGCCTAGTTGTGCATATCATCACCGTGTTCCGGTTGAAATATTTTTGGCGAAGTTATGGCCCTTTACAAGTTTTAATACACAAACTTTGTCCGGACTAGTTGTGCTGAACCTCTGGCCGAATTTCAATGAAACTTGGCAAGGATGATCAGTATCAAGCCTAGTTTTGCATATCATTGCTGTGTTCCGGTTGAATGAGTTATGACTAAAGGTTTTAATACTCTAACATTGTACAGACTAGTTCTCCTGAACCCCTGGCTGGATTTCAACGAAACGTGGCAGGAATGATCAGTACCAAGCCTAGTTACGCATATCATTGCCATGTTCCGGTTTAATGATTTTTTGACAGAGT
This sequence comes from Cyrtodaria siliqua, assembly GCA_037043455.1. NCBI lineage: Eukaryota > Metazoa > Mollusca > Bivalvia > Adapedonta > Hiatellidae > Cyrtodaria > Cyrtodaria siliqua. Next base: position 18,844 of record JAWPHD010013004.1, read on the forward strand.
TATGGCCCCTTATGCCAAACTTTATTCAGACTAGTTTTCCCGAACCTCTGGTTGGATTTCAATGAATCTTGGCAGGAATGATCAGTACCAAGCCTAGTTGCGCATAACGTTGTCGTGTTCTGGTTGAATGATATTTGGTGGAGTTATGGCTCTTTAAAACGTTTTAATACACACACTTTGTCCGGTCTAGTTTTCCCCAACCACCATTCGGCTTTCAACGAAACTTGGTTGCCTATATTATTGTCTTGTTCCGGTTGAATGATTGTTGGTGGAGTTATGGCCCTTTAAAGGTTTTAATACATACGCTTTGTGCTGACAACTTCTCCTGATCCGCTGAAACTTGCTAGGGATGACCATTACCAAGCCTAGTTGCCCATATCTTCGTCGTGTTCCGGTTGAATGATTTTTGGTGGATTTATGGCAATTTCTCCTGTAGGAAAGACATCTGTTTTTACTAAAAACAACCCCAAGTTCTAATTTAGTATGATTATTTACGGACTCGAGGCTATAAAATGGGTTTTGACCGCCTGCATAGAAGGTCTCTCAACGGTAGGTCATACCCTATTTTATACAAGTGTTGTGCCTCGAGTCCCTAAATAACCATAGTTCCAAATTAGAACTAGGGCTTCTTGTTTAAATTAAATTGTTAGCATAGGTCAAGAGTTTAAGTTGCTGTTGTGGGTGTTGTTGTTTTGTGGGTTTTTTTTTGCAATGTTTTAAAAGAAGTAGTGATGGGAATTTTATGACGACAACCCTTGATATAAGAGCCGTTTTAGCAAGTAGAGCGTCCACAGGCCCTCTTGGGCCTTTTGTTGTAGTGCTAACTGAATATCTTTGATTTATGATTAATATCGCCTATATATCTTTAGAGATTTGTTTTATGGTTAATTGAAGTAGTGGTTATGCGAAATTTGCATCCGTTTAACAAATGCAAGGTCATATTGGTAAAGCGACCTCAATAGCGGATGAGATGAAGGATTCAACGACCCACAAGACATACCGCCAACCACTGGAGCTCGAACCCAGGTGAGGCAGTGGTCTTCATAGTGTAATGCTTTAATATTTGTTTGTTATTAGATCTGTGCGTTATATCTAACAGCACTGTTGTATGATAGTTACACATTTAATTAAAACGTTTAAATTGATATATGCCGATGAATGTCATACACATATGAATTCCATATGTATGACGGGCGTATAGCACTCTTGTCTTAATATAGACAGTTTTTCCATATGCCATATAAGGCAAATATTTTTTTCCATACAGCATTTGCGATCTCCCACAAAAATAGACCTCACTTTATAATAAGATCTTAAATGAGTCCCCCAATATAAGAAGATATTTTTCTCAATACTTGCTTATAATGAACCATCTTAATTTTATAAAAAAACAAAAAAACAAAAAAACAAAAATGAAATACACAAACACTATCCTTATGTTGAGTAATGTTTTATGTTTAAAACTGTCTGTGGTGATACCCCCACCCCAACCACCACGCCCCGAGCACCACCACCTCACCCCATTTAAACAGTTTTTATCATGTGAATAATATCAAATATACATATTTTTAAAATTAAATCAACATTGATGAACCACGGGCAAATGTGTATGATTATACCTTGAAAGGTAATCCCAGCCTTCTCCGACCATAAAAGCCTTTTTTCTTCTTTTGATGGTGTGGCTTTTTACACAGCCAGATGAAGTATCAAAATCGTAAAAAGGGCTGGTACGGTCAGAGAAGGGTCGGATTACTTGAAAGGTAGTCAGCAAAAGTTTTTGTTGTTGTAATAAACTGTTATATTTCATGAACTTATACATAACATGCTTTACAAATCAGTACATATAAAAACATACAATAAAGCATGATATATAAGTGCAATACTGACATTATAAGTTTAGAGTCTGATGAAATAATTTAGATGGTTCAGAGATTTTTAAAAGGAGGGAGGGGGGGGGGGGTGGGAATAAAGATTGGTTAAAGATAAAAGACTATAAGAGCAGAAGGATTAAATCCGAAAGAAGGGGGTATGTTTACCAGCAGGAGTAAGAGTTAGTATGAAAAGGGAAAGGATAGAAATAGAAGAAATATGTATTTGCTTTCCCTTTTTCCTATATGTAGAGTGGTTGCTTATTTAATTTCTAGTTTGCTATATGCAAACAATTGTGTAAGTAATAAAACACCATACGTCAGTGGTCACGGAAGTTTATCCATTTTTTGTCATGACTTTCTGATTTATCTTTAGGGCTATTTGTCGTTCTACTTTACTTTGCCTGTATAAGTAGTCTTTATATTTGTAAAACATTGGCAACAGTAGTATGTAATGAAACATTTGGACAAAATAGTCCGCACCTGGCCGTCTGGCAACCATTTTAAAATACTGTTGTTTTTTTCAGTTCCTTTTTCAACAATATGGATGGGAGATTAATGTTTACGTTAACTAAAAGTACGTATAAAAAGTCGAACAGGAAATGTAGCTTTCTCCCATTTCTGCTCATGTGAGATAGGCATTTACCTCATGTGAGATTATAAGAATCCATCATGAGTATCCATGTGAGATAGGTAAATATTTTTCTCTCATTATGTGTTTATTACCGGCATAAAATCAATGACTTTGCTGATTTAACACCAGAATAAGGCGACGTCGACGTAACGTCAGTCACATGTCATGTAAGATAGAGTTTTCTTAGTTTAAACATATTTATTTTACATCGATTGCGAAACAAGTTATTGCAACTTAGATTAATCACTCTCGATGGCTTCCTGGGTAGAACCAGTACTAAGAAATGTGGATTAATTATCTTGCTCAAGGATAAATAACGTGGCCGCGGCGAGGATCGAACCCATTACCTCTCGATCTGGAGTTCGGCGCTCTACCACTGGACCACGCACTCCAGTTTTCTTGCATACCGGACAAGGAAATCCGTCATTTTACCGGGGCTAGATATTTCCATCTCACCCTAGGGTCGAGAAAAAATTCACGCGCAACAATAATGACGTCAATAACGTGAACAGATGCATGATATCATTGTGTAAAAAAACATTAAAATGTTAGTTATTGGTGACGTCGATGCACAAAATGTCATTGATATGCAAAAAAAAGAATCCACCATGAGTTTATCCATGTGAGATAGGTAAATCTCATACTCGGGATCAGAATTGCAACCAGGACCTCGGCAGAGCCTCGTCCCTGGTTACAATTCTAACCCTCGGGTGAGATTTACCTACCTCACAGAGCCGATCCCGAGGGTGAGATTTACCTATCTCACATGGATACTCATGATGGATTCTTATAATCCATCATGAGTGATCCATGTGAGATAGAGAAATCTCACCCTCGGGATCAGAATTGCAACCAGGCACTCGGCAGAGCCTCGTCCCTGGTTGCAATTCTAACCCCTCGGGTGAGATTTCTCTATCTCACATGAATACTTATGATGGATTCTTATATTCTCAGAACACAGTCAACCAAAAACACGCATTAAAACAAAACAAACAATTAAAATGTTCATAAGAAACAAGGCGTGACATCTCAAACACAAATGGGTTGACACTAGGGCTACCGCCTTGGAACGGGCAGTGACAAAAAGGCTGCTGGGGTCTAAGCCAGTTACTAGGGTGCACCAAACATATATCTTGCCATATTGTGACCCCCCAAAAACGGCGCAGTGTAAATAATAAAGTCCCCGCAAAGTTATATCGACTATGTAAGCCTGTAACAAGTCATAACGTAAAGAAACAGACGCCAATATTGATAGTTTGGCACGTGTTCTGATAAATCAGTCCGTGCCGTTGAAGGAGTAGTTTAAACATAATCATCTTTTCCAAAGAAACTGATAGTCGGAAACAGAAATACCTCATTCTGAAAAGCATTCTATTTGATGGTTGCAACTTTTTGAAGCAAAATGTACACTGTATGTTAGTAAGCCATCTACATCAATGACGTAAAGTTCTACTTTTGTGTATAAGAAACCACATATTAGATAAACAGAGTTGGTTTATGTTTTTTAAAAACAACCGCAATGAAACAATTGTTTGATAAAAATAACAGCCAATATTATGATTTGTTTTTATGTATTATATGACTAGTAAATAGCGCCCAATAACCGTGAAATGATCGTATCTTCTTTGTTTATCATCCAATTTTGATTATTCTGTCACTTTTTCCCCAAGTTTTTTCTCTTCAGAATTCTAAATAATAAAATATGTTTGGTTGCATGCCTACATTCCCATTAACATAGAAAACAACACATCCAAGAATTGTGACTAAAATTCCAAATGTTTGCTATGCTAGGGCTGGTCATGACATGATTGGTAATTTTGGTATTCGGCATTTGTTTTCTAAATATCAGAAGTATAGACTGCCTTCAGTGATTGATTTGAGCCCAGTTTAACTATAAACTTATTTCATATGTTTCTGAGCTATACAGCTTGAAACATTATATAAACTTTTCCTCAGGCTACCTGCCTTATGATATATAAATTAAACACAGTTGTTCGAAACAATGATTCTTTGAAATCATATGATCAGCACAAATTAGCTTGAAGCATACAATGAATGATTCCAAACTTTGATCTCGAACAATGATTCTCAAATAACCACAATGGTTTCAAGCACAAACTAATCAACTTCAAACCTTATGGCTAATCTCTATATCAAAACCGTGTTTGAGCACAAGCCTATTTGAAACAACGTCTTCTTCTAAGCTTCAACTTTCAAAACACAAACGTGCGCTTGAAACTCAACCTAGTCTCTCCAAGGATACGGCTGTGCGCTTCACTTCTAACACAAGGAGTGCGCTTCACTTCTAACACAAGGAAAAGGATATAAGTCCAACAGGAAGAGTAGCATTCACAGAATACAGTCACTCCAACAAGTATTACAACGCAAAGATGATTCAAAAGTACATCACAAACACATTCAGTAAAAAAGCAAATCACAAACATATAAGGGTTGACAACAGGGGTACCGCCTTGGAACGCTCAGTGGCAAAAGGGACCACCGGGGAGTTTAAACCGGTTCAAGGGTGCATCAAGCCTCACTCTTACCCTGTCATCATCCCTAAACAACAGGACAGTGTAAATAAAAATAACCCCCGCCGAGTTAACCCTTACATTCGAGAAAGCGTAGATAGGTGTTATAAGAAAAAAACACAGAAATGTTCATGTATATAATATACAAAAAAATAAGGTAAACCTAAGAAGCTAACTTCATATGTACTCGATGACTTGTCCGAAGTCAGAGCATCAACGGTAAAACCGTTAAGGACACAACAAAACGGAGTGAAGGACATTCATCAAACGGTTCCCGCCTTACCGGATGTCATATAGTCCACCGCCCGTCCGGTCGTTGCACAATCAAAGTCTAAGAGGAAAGCATAGTTGCAAACTGTAGAAGGATCCACAACTAAGCATGTAGTGCGCCGCAGAATACTTCGGACGGTCGTAACCTCGGTTTATAAATTTTCTAATAAATAACTCATGAAAATTATCACGACCGATAATCTTCCTAAGTTTGTAAATCACATCTCCATAAAAGACGAGTTGTGATAAACCCTGTCTCAGAAGTGTTTTAAGATTGCTATTATCTATATACCGAAAGCACTCTCGGTAACCATCGGCTAGCCACTGGCAACAAACGTGGTTGCCGATGGGTGAACCCTGAACGAACCCAATGTCAAGATGTTACGCAGGTGCCTGTGTGGTTATTATGCATAGTAATTCTTACGTATGCACCGACTAAAAAAACAGCACGCCATTTTGAAAGAAAGATCTCGATAATTCGGTATTTTACTGTAAGTATGCGTCGAGTCGTTTTGTAATTCTAAATATGTGTGTAAATAAGGTCTTTATATATCATTAAAACATGCTGACCACATAAGATTTGACTCGTCGAGGCGCAAACATGTTTAGAAGCATAATTTGTTCAAGATCGATATATTGTGCTGTTTTCGGATGCTACATTACTCCGGACAAATTATATTTCTTAAAGGGACACTGTCCATAACTAAGCAGATATTGAGCATAACCAAATAACCGTCTGACTTATATTCAGTGAAATGTATACATGAAAACATGAGCATTGACCCTAGGAAGTCTGTAATAGTAAAAGTCTGTGAGTTTGAAAAAAAGAAGCTTTTAATTCATAATTTTGCATTGCCAAAATGTTGAGATTTGACCTTATTTTCACTAGGTGATAAAAGTTGTGTTACTCGGTTTTTATCCTTAGGTTCTATAATAAAATAAAAATCTTTGGCAGAGTAAATAGATGATAGTTTTCAAGATTCAATTTTGAAAGATACATATTTTGAATCAATTTGCATAAATGTGTATGAGATTTGAAGTCTTTCAAAATAATCACACTGTAAATACTTAAATTTTAACAGTAAACTTGGTTGAACATCAAGGATAAAGGCCGAGTTTATCATCTGCCCGAATGTAGAGGTGTCTCAAATTTCTGCTCACTGATTGGTTAGTTTGTTTTGATGATGCTTTGTCAAAATTATGAATTATTATTTGTAAATAAAGTGGGACCCACCATATTTACTTTTTCTGCGATCACGTGACTTCCATTAGCGCATTAGGTTTCAACCCTATAATGTATTGCGAAATATGTATAGCCCGGTTAGCTCAGGTAGGAGCGATGTTCTGCTTTACGCTCACGCTCACTATTATTACCGCGAATGTAGTTTTAGTTTGGGCTGCGAGTTCAAACGCCCAAACTGGTTATTCTTTTTTTTGTACCGCGAAACAATCTTGCTTTTAATTAGGCCAAATAAAATTATACCTGTGTTTACTGTAACATTGCTGAAAAAAAACGGGTAGGTAGGTAGGCATTTTATTTTATTTTTTGGCGAAGTTAATTTAAGGTGGCGATGAGCTTTGATGAATGGGAAAATATGGTATTTTAAAAACTACAATAGATAACAAATGAAATTGTGTATGTGTTATTGTTTCCCAAAAGGCATGGCAACAACTGGCTCTTTTCCCAATCACTTGCAATTATTGCAATGGGGTAAAACCGTTTAATATTATTTTTCGCAAGTCCGGAAGAGGGTCAGTTCCAACAGCAGGACAATGAGCACATGAGTCGGCTGTGATCGCGTGAAAATAATTATTTAAAAACAAAAAAACAATAAAAAAACATTTTCTTTATTATTTTTTTTATTTTCAATAAAAAAAAAAGGAGTCGGGGGTGTTTTCAGCGGGTCGGTCGGGTTACAGTAAACTCAGGTATAATTTTATTTGGCCTTAGTAAATATTGAATAAAGTTTAGTGTGTTATGATGGCGAACATAATTAGTGTGTGTTTTATAAGCTAAAAGTTACGGACATTGTCCCTTTAAGGTGAATGTTCTCTCAGCAAATAGCAAAGTTAAAAGTAGGATAAGTAAAAAAGCAACTAATTTTTTTTACATGCCACTTACAGTATATCACATAATTATCGCAAACATCATAAAACGGGGCTCTTCATTGAACCAAAAAATGCTTAGCCACTTTGTCTTTGGCTAAACCACCTCAGTTTTTAAAGAACCATAGGAATCTATTTGATAATAAGAGTAGGGCGCATGTCCCGGAATCCTATGTATCCTTCCCCTCTCTCTGGGGCGGCTCTAAATAACCTGTACTGTGTTGATGAGCCGTTAAACAGCATTCAATTCAATTATAACTCAGTTTTGTTTAGCCAAATTTGGTTAAGATTTCTAGCCACTTTAGGCCAAACAGAATTATATGTCTGGTTCAGGTTACCCGACCGACCCTAATTTTTTCCTGCGTGTCTAAACTTTTTTTTTCGAAATTTCCAAAGTACGAAGTTGAATGAGTACGAATGTGCAATGTGAAAAAAATAACCAACGCTGCGTAAACTGTCTGACCGTTTTTATCTTGTATATATACCGGTTAAATTTCACTGCGCTATCCTCAGCGACACCTGTATAGTCACCAACTTCGAGAATATTCGTTACGAGGAATGAAGTTTAACCGGAAGAAGAAGATGTACAGTAAGAGTTGTCTCGCTTTTCCGGCAAACGTCTGGATCACTGCAAGGTCATTCAGAAGGTGGTGGGGTAAGACATGTAACATGGCGAGTATTTTGGTTATCACGATTGACAAATGTCGTCATCTGAAGGCCGAGCAGATTTACATGGCCACAATACCACACAGCTGGCGATTTCATGGGAACGAAACACCCACCAGCCAGCAAAGATTATCTACCCCACTGCGTCGTTAGCAACGTATTCGGGAAGCAATCGGACACCAAATCTGAGGTGTTCGCGTGTTTCTTTTTAGTTTTTCTTTGCTAAAGTGTTGATGTCATGTTATATATGATTACCGAGGCATAAACTGTGGTTTAATATACTACGAAAGCATTTTAAAATCATAATTATGTAGGTATGCCATGTCATGATGAAAAAATACAGTTTAAATATTATTAAATGTCTGGAATTTTCTCCTGTCCAAGTATACGATATGACATAATATTACAAAGCAAATGTGTCGGACCACTAGTTCAGTTAATGGTCCCCTTCGAAAAATTATGAAAGCAGGTTAGCATGCCACAGAGGATGACTGAAAGCCAAAGGGTGCATAAAGAATGCTACATATAGTAGTTATGCTCGTGTGAATGCAGTTATTATACACCATTAAGCAGTGTCAGAAAGCAATAAGGGTATACTACATCAAAAGAATTGCACCCTAAAAGAGAAAAACAAATAATAGATGGACATACATGATACTCGCCTTACTCTTTTTTTAATGTGGCAGTTAATACAGGATATATAGTTTCATAATACAGGCTTTTCAAAAAAAAATTAAAAAAAAAAAATGCCTACCTACCTACCCTAATTGTTTTGACTCCGTAACCTGAACCAGACATATAATTCTGGCCTTAGCAGAATTGAATACAAAAATTCGGCTTTCTCATCCAGGGCCTTTTTACACTTCTTTGTACGGCGTCCTCTCCAAGCAAAAAACAGTCGGCAGTCGGCAAATATTGTCATTCTTCGGGATCATTATTCCAAGTGGTGTTTGTGTTTTACGACTTTACGACAATCGTGATCAACTTACAAATGTATGTTATCAAAAATAAATTGTTTATAGTTCGGACTGAAAAAATAAAAATTTCTACAAGTAGCAAAGTGATAGCAAATTACTTTAAGAAGGCAAATAATGCAACAATAGCGAAACTGAAAGCAACATAAAAAAAAGTCAAAATTAAAAAAAATTAAGAAATCATAAATTAAAGTGTATCAAAATTACAGTTTCCTCTACTGTTTTTCTCTTCTTTAAATGTCTGTGGAAGTAAATTTATACATAAGGCCAAAAAAAAAATACCTGTGTTTCCGGAGGCCCGACCCACCCTATTTTTAAGGGGCCGACCCTAAAACTTTTTATGAAAAAAATATTAAAAAAAATTAAGATTTTTTTTTAATTTGTTCTAAACAATGATTTATCACAGTATATCGGGGTAAACTGACACCACAGAGAAACTTTCAGTTGTATCATCAACTTGTATGGGGTTTATGAGATAAATACATGTAGAATCTCAAAATATCTTGCTCCAAAATAGAAAAAAGAAAATGCCTACCAACCTACCCTATGTTTTTAGAGCATGCAATAGGAAACACACTCAAGTAGTTTCATATACATATAAACTGTGTTTATGCCACTAGTTTGTGCATAAAACCCAATTCAATTTTCATGTTCATTGGTTAATTACGCCCCCCTGTGATACCATGTCGGGGATACCATCCAAAGTAGAAGATCAAGTTTACATCCAAGGTAAAATAAGACCACAGTGTCTCCTTCCACTTAGTAAAGTTAGTTGAGATGAACAGTCAGAACATGGGGATAAGGATGTTGTTGGCTCACTTTACATAATTTTTATCTTGATGTACATGTAAATGGAGTTGGAGCTTTCCTTTTGTCAGTTTTGATGATATATGACATTTTTATGTGTTGGTGCATCGTGAAACCCTTCAATCAAGCAAGCATGTAAATTTACCCATAATGGAAAAAAGGATAACGCAGTTATCAGTCTTTTATGTGGCGTCGCAACTTGAAGTAAGTGGTCTGGTTTCAGTGCGCGAAAACAGATGACAATGTAATGCAGTGCAGGTAAAATCCACTCGTCCGCTCGTCATGACAAGTGACACCTTGTGCAGGACGAGTAAGTTTTCCTGTCTGGTCGTCCTGTTGGACGAGTGAAACATTTGATGAGCTAAATATTTTTTCTAGCTTAAATCACGTGTCTAGCTAGAAATACGATATTTGCGGTGTTAAAATCAAAACCGGATGTTTACCGCGATTTCGAAGTCCGGGCCAAACAAAAGAGTATAAGACGAATTTTGATTGGCTAATAATCAAGTAACAAAATCTAGACTGGTTTACTGGATACAAGGATAAACTCGGTTGGTACTAGTGCTACGATTCCAATCCAATGTGCTAAAATACGAATACGTTCTACAAATGTATTTTAATCGAGTAAACACGTGTTTGAAGTAATAAACTATCGGCTGTGTAATAAAGGCAATATAGTTTACGAGTATAAAATGGTGTTATGTTTTTATTTATAATATTAAATGTGTGAGTGTGTGTGTGTGTGTGTATCTGGTTAAGACAAAAGGGTAAAATAATAACAAACTAAAAAAATAAGTAAGACAATGCAAATATTTCCATATTAAATTAGATACCATACAATTATCCTGTTCCTGAGTGTTGGTTTTAGTTAATAAACACATATCATGATATAACTTGTTTTTTGTAGGACGAGTAGATTTTTTGAAAGACGAGTAAGATTTCCAATCCACTAGTCCTACAGGATGAGTAGGCTTAGTATTAAATTTTTTTCCTGCCCTGTGTAATGTTTACATGTTAGTATCATGGGCTACTTTCTGTTTTAAATAACGGAGTTACAATGTCATTATTTTAGCTAAAAGGATGTAAATCTTTGTATGAGAATGGTTATTACCATTTTGATAAGAGTTAGACATCTGTGTTGGCTATTTTCTGCACCGTTTTACGTTGTTATTGAAAAATAAATGTGACTTTTTTTCGGCGAGCTCTTGTTGAGTTTCTAATTTTTCTCCAGTATAGGCACACCAAGTGAGTTGCAGTAAGACGTCGCTATGTAAAATAATCTATATCTGATTTAAAGCGCAAAGGTTGTAACACAGTCTATAGATTTTAGCTCTTCTGTAAACAACGAGAAACTGTCAAGGATTTAAAAAAAAAAAACTGCGACCACAGACTTTTCTTTTACCAATGACAGCCGTCAGTTTACATGGGTCAAAATGACTTTCGCCAAATTGGCGAAAGAACTTGACAGAAGTCTTGCCATTTGCAATTTGGTTTTGTCTATGGCGAGTGGCGAAGACAAATGAAGAGCTAAAATACTAAAAAAAATATGTATGAAGATGTTTGTAAAAAGTGCACAATACAGAGAATCTAGCAGTAATTAGAACTCATCAATATCAGACTATTTTTTAAATATAAATTGCAATATATTACCTTGATATCATTGTCTAGGTTGTGCCAGCCATCAAAAAGTATGCAACTTTTTATTAAATCACCTGTCTTGAAATCAAATATTGTGAGTAGCATAATCTATCAATAGAATGTGTACAGGTAGTGACCAATTAAATACCATGACCAGGTATGTAAATAACATATGTACATGTATGCATTTTAGTTCTGCATTGATTATGAGCATTGATTTTGTTTCTTTAAAAACAACTTGGGATTTTTTAAGATTTTAATTGATAATGCCAGCTAGCTAAGGATATCAAGGGAACATATTGTAAAATTAGAGCTACTGTTCTAATTCCTGTTGGATTCACTTTGAAGTGCTCTATTAAAACAGTTAACTGCTTTATTTATGCAATTTAGTTTTAAAATCAGTTTTTTTTGTTTCTAACTAGGGTAATAAGATGAGGTACTGCAAGTTTCAAGAATGTAAAAATATTCAGAATTGTTTGAGATATTCAACTTTGGATCTTTCTTTTGTTCCAGGGAACAGAATCCTTAAGTCATGAGATGAGTTCGAGAATACTCGGTCATACGAGGTTTGAAGTTTAACTGGAAGAAGAAGAGTTTAAACTCCTTTTTTGTCGCATGACACATAACGGCCAAATATGTAAACAAAAAATAAGTAAGCTGGACCTGAAACCGCCACAACCTTTGACATACTTTATTCTAAAACATTATTTTATGTCGCAAAATCATATCTGTTTCTGCCAAAATGTCATGGTTATTGAGAGTTCATTTTCATCTTCTTAAAAAGGAACATTTTACAGGGATGAAACTTAACATTTTTGGACTAGGAGCCAACTGGGCCCATTGCTGGCAAAAGTTAGGGGCCCAGCTTCAGCAGGTCTGTACTTTTTTACAAAGACAACTAGTCCTGAAAACAAAATCCACTTCCTCTTAACCACTTTGTACTCGCCCTTAATTTTGAACAGGAATCATCTTCATATTTTTGCTTACCACTAGTGCTAGACAAGGTAAATCAGTGCCAATCAAGAACACTTTATTCAGATAAACAAACTAGATGATTGTAACATCATCAAAGTATCAATAAATGACTAGATCCCATCTAAGGTATGACTAGCTTGCCCACTTAATAATTATGAAAGGCACTTACAATAAGATATGACATCATTTTAACATTTCAAAAAGCAACTGTTTATGTAAGTCACTGTGATAATACAACTGTGTATCCTCCAGTCTTTCCTCCTGCAAAACACGCTAGCATTTGGTACTACCATACTGCTTTTATTGCAGTTTTAATTCATGCAATTGTCTATTCACTTTCTCTATTTGTATTTTTTCGTCATCTCCACCAACTCTCCTCCAAAAACATTCTATAGACATGTCTATTTTCTTCGACATTTTTACGGGAAAATGTCAAGTATAATGGTCCGGTTACAGTGATTGATAAAAACTACTAGTTTAGTATTGGATAATTCGATCACGAAACAGTCTACGAACTTCAAATATCTCGGCTTTATACCCTTTCAGCAAAGTAACCATGGGTAACCAATATTTTCATGTTTACTTCGGAGTATTTGAGAGTAATTTATCTGCTATTTATTTAGTTTAAGCAAAAGCTTTGTGGAATTTCTTTGCCAGAATAAAAGTAAACAATAAAGACTTGATTTATTTTGTTACTAATGTCAAAAGTCACTCGTCCGTAGGGGCGACCAGAAGGAAATATCCACCCGCCCGTCCTGACAAGTCACTCGTAATGACTAGCGGACGAGTGTAATTTTACAGGCCTGTTCAGAATCAGTAGCCCAGATTGTCGCATGTCACTTTATTCAGGGAGTAAGTATACTTATGAAACACGAAGAGCCAGACAGAAAAATAAGGATAGTCGAAGTTATCTATTATATTATAAATAGTATTTTGAATGAGTTTTGTTATAAATAAACAGAACTAGAATGTGTAAATTACTGTAATAAAGATTAAAAAAGTATATTATTTAATGTGTTTTTTTTGTTATAAATAAATTATATTAACATAGTTTTAAATTCTTATATGATACTTTCTATCAACATGATTCTCTGCCATATTATTGATATTAAGAATATCCAAAAACCGGAAGTGCAACCTAATGATTGACCCTTCAAATTATAACGCGAATAATGATGTAATGTTTATGATGATGTGTTAAATAAACACTACCATGTCTGTTTGAATGTTGATTTTATACCAGCAAATGTTACTTGTCCTCATGGACATCTAATTTTACATTATCATTTGAAGCGCAAAGGACCATAACATGCAGTTTAGTGGCAAATCGCAACATCTCGAACATTGTCTTGTCTTGTTTTCGCAGTGAAAATGAGAGACAACCTATCGTGAAAACAAAAAAAAAAGTTTGTTTTATTATTATTTAGTTCATGGTCTGCCAAAATTACGTAATTCACGGGTTTACTCGTCTTGGAGATGTCGGTAGTTCAAGACAAATTTTGGTGGTCTTAATCTAGAGCAATTTTTTTTCCAATCGCCAGCTGGGCGATTTTCTTGCGACTTCAACTCGCTCATGCAGAAAATCACTCGACTGGGCTGCTGGGCGCCTGTTAAGTTCTTTATCTCGACTAGCCGAAGGTCAGCAGAGCTTATGAGATGGCGAGTTGTCCATCGTCCGTTAAATTTTGCCTTGTGAACACTATAGGGCCTTCATTATTTATCGGATCTTTACCAACCTTTGCCAGGGTCTTTATATCAATGAAAGCTTGGACAAGTTCGAAAAACCAGCTATATCAAGTTAGTTTCACTGGAGTTATTGTCCTTGATTTGCTGAAATATGGCATTTCTGCCTTGTGAACACTCTTAGCACTAATCCAAGCCTTCTCTGACCTTACCAGCCCTTTTTATGATTTTGATATTTCCCATCTGGCTGTGTACGGTCAGCGGTTCCTATAGTAAAAACATGGGGATCTCCTCAAAAAATAAAATGGTTCCCATTTTCACCACGCATGTATGTTGTTTGCAGTATTTAATAAGCGTTTTTCGGTCAATTTTTCGTCTTTTTTGTTTTTCTTGCGGCTTTTTGTATCGCCTTTTCGAAGAAAAATGCGATACATATGGATCACTTTGTCGGCTGTCCATCTGTCAGTCCGTCACGAAAACTTAACGCTGGCTATAACTTTCTCTTTTCTTGATATTTTTTCATCAGACTTTCAATATATACTCATCATGACAAACATCGACATGTCCATACTAAAATATAAAGGTCAAAGACACTGAAGGTCATTATAAGGGTTAATTACTCATTTTTTTCTTCCCGAAAACTGAACGTAACTTTCTCATTTCTTCGGGCTCGTGAAATATTGTTTACAGTTGAACTCGTTACACGAAAATTCACCGTTTCTTAAATAAATTAAAGAACGTGATTGTTTTGACAATTTATTCTCAGTCTTTGGGTCTGAAAATTACGGGTTCTGTTTACTTCATACGTTGTTTTATTTAGTCACTCAAACATCTGCATTACTTTTTTCTGCCGGGTTACGCTCTTTCGAAATAATGAAGACAGTTCATGATAGGTTACAAATTTGACCGGAAATGATCTTCAGTTCATTATCAGTCGGTATTGATTCATACTAGATATTGCTCCTTCGTCCCCACGTCCTTTCGTTCGAAAACAGCAAATAAAATGTAAAACCAGTCTGTTCTGAAACCGAGAGTTGTTTTCGGCGATATAACTTTGGGAACAGTAATTTATATGTTAGACTGCCATTTTGCTGAGTGCAGGCAACTAATTTACCCCCCCCCCCCCCCCCCCCCCCCCCCCCCCCAACCACAGACTCTTGTTATTGTTTGTCAAAATGCGAGTTTATGCTCAAAAAAGACATATGCCCGATAAATCCATGTCTGGACGATTGAGATTAAAATCTTACATGTTATAAAGAAATGTTTTGGGTAAAATTTCCTGTTCAAGCAACAAATTTGATCATTAATTGATACATTTCAACAAAATATCAACCAGTGCTCAAAGAAAATTATTTTAAGAGACAGGCCCAGGGCTTGTTGCTTCTGAAAATGGACAGGCCCCGATTTGAAATGGACAGGCCCTGATTTGAATTGGACAGGCCCTGATTTAAAATGGAAATGTCCAATATTTTTTCAAGCTCAGAACCTCCTCTGACTATATTTTTCTTTTTGCTACCACTTTATGCTCCCTGGTCAGCGGACTTATTTACCATTTCGTTTAAAATATGTTAGAATAGAATATTACATAGTAATTTATAACCAATGCAAAGGAGAGTACTAGCACTTTTTTATAATGAAAGTTAAACGTGAAAAAACTGCTTTATGACGTCTGAAAATGGACTAGGGGCGTTCTGTGATAAATATGAATATTGGATCAGGGCTTCTAAAATCGCCGGTTTATCAGTTCCAGACCGAAATCTGTTTCTCCAGACCGTTTTTCTTTTCAAAATCTCTGTTTAAATATATTTTATCTTTCGGTCGTTAAAAAATCTACAATTGCCCTTTACCCGTAAACTATGCCTTGCGGCAATATTCTTTGATCCATAACACGATTGTTTGTCACTCGCCGTGCGAAAGTAGGTCAATTTGGACTAAACCTTTACCGATAGTAGGGAGTTTTCCGGAAGAGTCTATACAGTGCTCAAAGAAAATTATTTTAAGAGACAGGCCCAGGGCTTGTTGCTTCTGAAAATGGACAGGCCCCGATTTGAAATGGACAGGCCCTGATTTGAATTGGACAGGCCCTGATTTAAAATGGAAATGTCCAATATTTTTTCAAGCTCAGAACCTCCTCTGACTATATTTTTCTTTTTGCTACCACTTTATGCTCCCTGGTCAGCGGACTTATTTACCATTTCGTTTAAAATATGTTAGAATAGAATATTACATAGTAATTTATAACCAATGCAAAGGAGAGTACTAGCACTTTTTTATAATGAAAGTTAAACGTGAAAAAACTGCTTTATGACGTCTGAAAATGGACTAGGGGCGTTATGTGATAAATATGAATATTGGATCAAGGCTTCTAAAATCGCCGGTTTATCAGTTCCCAGACCGAAATCTGTTTCTCCAGACCGTTTTTCTTTTCAAAATCTCTGTTTAAATATATTTTATCTTTCGGTCGTTAAAAAATCTACAATTGCCCTTTACCCGTAAACTATGCCTTGCGGCAATATTCTTTGATCCATAACACGATTGTTTGTCACTCGCCGTGCGAAAGTAGGTCAATTTGGACTAAACCTTTACCGATAGTAGGGAGTTTTCCGGAAGAGTCTATACAGTGCTCAAAGAAAATTATTTTAAGAGACAGGCCCAGGGCTTGTTGCTTCTGAAAATGGACAGGCCCCGATTTGAAATGGACAGGCCCTGATTTGAATTGGACAGGCCCTGATTTAAAATGGAAATGTCCAATATTTTTTCAAGCTCAGAACCTCCTCTGACTATATTTTTCTTTTTGCTACCACTTTATGCTCCCTGGTCAGCGGACTTATTTACCATTTCGTTTAAAATATGTTAGAATAGAATATTACATAGTAATTTATAACCAATGCAAAGGAGAGTACTAGCACTTTTGCCAAACGATAATAATCAGAGCCAACTTGGTGCCACATTTTTAATCAGGTTTTATGAGACTTATCAGAGCCTCCTCTGGCTATATTTTTTCTTTTTGTCACCACTTTCTCCAAGTAAAGAATTAGGAGCCTAGACTAGAATTCATTTAAAAGTAGGATTCCAGGAACTCCTTACACCTTAAATAATTAATAGTATTTATACATATACAGTATATATATATTTTTTTCCACCAACATGTATTTGTAAAGGACAGTTTTTCTTATTTAATTATGTAAAAAAAAAAAAAAATAATATATCCGAAATTATGTACCATCCGAACTACTATGACACCGCACTTTTACGGCCCGAACATTTCACAAACACTCAATCAAAATATCATCAATAACGATTTTTTTTTCATGCATTAGTGTATTTTTAATGACAAAAACGGTATTTCTTATCACAAAGGAAAGGAAACACAACCCTAATAGCAGAATAATGAGTTTTATGTCAACAATTGTCGACCTGAAAGTTGTGACAAACTGCCGACACGAAACCAGGCAAAATATTCAAACTTCTTATTGTTCCAATGTGTGTATAACACATTTTAATTACTTTATTGCAAGTGTTTTCACAGTTCACAATACACATGGGAGTATTTTGTCTTGAGGAACTTGAGCTTGAGATCCAGTAAAACTTGATTTTTTTGGGGATTTTTTTTTTTTTTTTTTTTTTTTAGACAGGCCCGACGGGCTCCTCATCTGCAAAATGAGACAGGCCCGGAATGAATTTCGAGGAGCCCCGGGCGTCGGGCTATCCTATTTCTTGAGCACTGTCAACATACATTGTTTCTGAATTTGTCAGTAATAATGTTCTTCCGCTGAGGTGTAGTTTTTAAATGCCATTTTAGTAACTGTTCAAGGTAAATTTATGTACAGTGTATAGTAGCTCCGAATGAGAAGTTGACCTATATATGCGTGAATGATTTACAAGACAAAACTTGTATCGTTGACTAATGTAAAAGAAAGAAAGATTGATTTCGCCCTTGGTATAACTTTCACTTTGAAAAACATGGCATACTAGTGGCCAGATTTGTCGATGAAAATACAATATCATGGTTTTTATACGAGAATCAACGTAATGTGTGCATTTCATCTTGTTTGTATTTATTTTTTTGAGTGTTCTCTGATTTATATTTTACGCCAACACCATGAATATTTAAAAGTTTTTTTTTACAGAATTGAGACGTCACAGCAGCATTGAATATGAAAAAATAAATATCATTATAATGAAAGTTAAACGTGAAAAAACTGCTTTATGACGTCTGAAAATGGACTAGGGGCGTTATGTGATAAATATGAATATTGGATCAGGGCTTCTAAAATCGCCGGTTTATCAGTTCCCAGACCGAAATCTGTTTCTCCAGACCGTTTTTCTTTTCAAAATCTCTGTTTAAATATATTTTATCTTTCGGTCGTTAACAAATCTACAATTGCCCTTTACCCGTAAACTATGCCTTGCGGCAATATTCTTTGATCCATAACACGATTGTTTGTCACTCGCCGTGCGAAAGTAGGTCAATTTGGACTAAACCTTTACCGATAGTAGGGAGTTTTCCGGAAGAGTCTATACAGTGCTCAAAGAAAATTATTTTAAGAGACAGGCCCAGGGCTTGTTGCTTCTGAAAATGGACAGGCCCTGATTTGAAAATGACAGGCCCTGATTTTAAATGGAAAGGTCCAATATTTTTTTCTTATTGGAAATGTGTCTTTATTCACTTTTATAGCACACATTAATTTTGTTACGTACCGTATGTATTGATCAAGCTCAGAACCTCCTCTGACTATATTTTTCTTTTTGCTTCCACTTTATGCTCCCTGGTCAGCGGACTTATTTACCATTTCGTTTAAAATATGTTAGAATAGAATATTACATAGTAATTTATAACCAATGCAAAGGAGAGTACTAGCACTTTTGCCAAACGATAATAATTAGAGCCGACTTGGTGAAACTGGAACTAAACTTGGAGCCAAATTTTTAATCAGGTTTTATGAGACTATCAGAGCCTCCTCTGGCTATATTTTTTCTTTTTGTCACCACTTTCTCCAAGTAAAGAATTAGGAGCCTGGACTAGAATTCATTTAAAAGTAGGATTTCAGGAACTCCTTACACCTTAAATAATGAATAGAAATATACTTTATATTTGTATTTATACATATACAGTATATATATTTTTCTTTCCACCGACATGTATTTGTAAAGGACAGTTTTTCTTATTTGATTATGTAAAAAAAAAAAAAAAAAAAATATATATATATCCGAAATTATGTACCATCCGAACTACTATGACACCACACTTTTACGGCCCGAACATTTCACAAACATTCAAACGAAATACCATCAATAACGATTTTTTTTCATGCATTAGTGTGTTTTTAATGACAAAAACGGTATTTCTTATCACAAAGGAAAGAAAACACAACCCTAATAGCAGAATAATGAGTTTTATGTCAACAATTATCGACCTCAAAGTTGTGACAAACTGCCGACACGAAGCCAGGCAAAATATTCAAACTTCTTATTGTTTCAATGTGTGTATAACAAATTTTAATTACTTTATTGCAAATGTTTTCACAGTTCACAATACACATGGGAGTATTTTGTCTTGAGGAACTTGAGCTTGAGATCCAGTAAAACTGATTTTTTTTTTTTTTAAGACAGGCCCGACGGGCTCCTCGTCTGCAAAATGAGACAGGCCCGGAATGGATTTCGAGGAGCCCCGGGCGTCGGGCTATCCTATTTCTTGAGCACTGCTATAGCTAGGTAGCATGAGAAAGTATATCGCGCGTTCTGTCGGTTCACTAAAGCGAGTGTTGCCGTCTGTAATTTCTTTGATATACCGTTAGTCGTAAGGTGTTAGCCTGTTTGCTTGTGTCGGTTTGTTTGTTTAAGTGGCCAAAGCTGGGACTGAAATTTGTTTGCGTCATTAAAATAAATTAAAATATCGAGCGGTGTTACTTGTTTGTTTGATTTTTTTTTTACAATAACTTTAAGTATAATATTAATGACATTAATTAAGGAAAGTGATCAAACAAAGTGTTAGAACCGACAAATGAACTCGACTGCCTCTAAATAACATTGGTTGCCACGGTGATTCTTCACGCGACTTCCGGTTTATTAGACACTTCCGGTTCAATTCCTCAAATGATCAACAATTTTAATATTGAGTGAAAATTATTCATTCAGTAAAGCGGACATGATGTCAGTCATTAAAATGTACAAATTGTGATAAAGTAAGTTATCAATAATACAAATATAATACAAACATAAATTTTAAATAGTTCTCTATATAAATGACTAAACGGAAAAAATGCATGGTGCAGCTGACATGGTGGGTGGTGTACGGCGATTTTCAAAATAAGTGCGATTCTTACGGCAGTAAAACCCCTGGACCGATTTGCATTTTAAAATTTTAGAAGCCCTGTACTGGATATATCTGGAGGCTGGACCACAAGACTAAGTTCACTTGCCCAATTTAACAAATTTGAGTAGACCTCAATGAGGGATTTCTGTAAATATAGGTTATAAGCTGATTCAATGTTTGTTTCAGATGGCCACTCGTATCTATGTTGGACGAGTTTCCCACCATGCAAGAGAGCGAGACATAGAGCGATTCTTCAAAGGGTATGGTCATCTGAGAGATGTCATGTTGAAAAATGGATACTGCTTCGTGGTAAGTATTTTATTTTTAAACAAAAAGTCTGGCCTGGGTCAACAGTCTGTCTAGAAGAGATTTGTATTAGGAAATACTCTTTGGCTGTTTTTAGCTCAACTGTCCAAGGCCTAGTGAAGCTGATGTGAGGGCGTTTTATTTATCGTCGTCCATTGTTGGTGATTTTAACGAACATTTTATGTGAAGTTTAGTTTTCGTAAAAAGCTTAAAATTTAAAGTTCAAATGAATAATATTGACATGCATTTCAGAGTTAATGCCTTTTATTATTGAAAAAATCAGAAGTGTGATAACTTATGAACGGGTTCCGATATTCACCAAATTTGCCATGAAGGTTTGTTTCTGTAAGATCTTGGATGAGTTCAACAAAAAGCTGACGTATGCCAACCTTCTGGGTATGACAGGAACTTATTTGCTTTGTTCTTTTTGCAGGAGTTTGAAGATGACCGTGATGCTGATGATGCGGTCTATGAGCTGAATGGAAAGGAACTGTTGGGAGAAAGGTATTCATCTAATGACAATTGTTCCAGTTTTTCTCAAACTAACTATAATCTATACACATCCTTACAGGTGCAGGAGATTAAGGGTCGTTCTATTTTTCACTATCAAGTTTGTGTGAAGAGGGTCTCACCCTTACATATACGGTAAATATGGAATCGGGGCTTTCTTAACCTATTTAAGAGGGGCTTAAATTCGGCCTCTTCCCAATTGCAAAAACGTCTACTTTTTCCCAATTCTGGGGTAAAAATTTCCCAATCTTAAAAAAAAATTGAGTGACAGACTTTTACATAGTTTGTATGTTAAAATACTAAATTCTGAAACCTGATCGATATTTTACCTAAAACATAATTTTGAATGATAATTTTCCTTAAAAACATTCCCCTAAGCAACGAAAATCACACTATTTTTTCTTCTAATTTATACAGTCACGCACTTCTTTTTTAACAAAATAGCACGCCTAGACCTTTTCCCAATTTTTCTGTAAAAAGCCCTGGGAATTTGCTGAGTCAATAGCATATTTATTTGACAAAAGACATCTAATTGACACAGAGCGTCATTATACATGTAGTTTGTACAAAGAAAGTGTCTTGTGAAAGAACACAAAGGGATGATCATTTTGTTTGAATTCTACATAATTATCACAAGAGCTTCAAATTTACTGATATACGTTGCTAACAGACTATATACCATTCATGTAAGTATTGTACATTTAACAGCCACTTATTAAAAAGTTTTTCTTTGTTGAAAGTGGCTTTTTCTCTTGAAATTGGTGTGGAAAAAAATACATAATTTTTAACTAAACTTTTTCGAAGAGAAAAAAAGAGCTATTGTCATCGCTTGATCTGCGTCCAGTTAAAGTTTTGTCTTGTATCTTCAAAAAAACTTAACATAATGGATTGAAACTTCACACATGTTTCGGCATCGTAAGAAACATCATAGAGCCAGGTTCTATAACTCATGCTTTTATTTCAACAGAATTATGGCCCCTTTTATACTTCGAAAATTTGGTTAAAGTTTTGTATGTAAGCTTTTATCTTGAAAATTACTTGACATAATGGATTGAAACTTCACACATGTATTCGGCATCATAAGAAAACATCATGCAGCCAGGTTCTACAGCTCATGCTTTTATTTTAACAAAAGTATGGCCACGTTTATACTTAGAAAAAGATTGGTTACTTTTTTTAGTGTGAGCATTTATTAAATTGTTCATTGTATCAGAACTCACAGACAAGTGCCATAATTCTGTTAGGCAATTAAGCAGAATTATGCCTTTCAAGTTAGTTTCCCAATAAATAGACAAGGCTTCGTCTGCACCGATGCGCGGTGCTTCTTTTTACACTGTGTAATTGGGTTGATTTTTCATTTTTTGTACCATGGGTATTGAGGCTGAGTTTGATCTTCATTCAGGATAAGAAATCTCCTGATTGTACACACATTTTCATGTATTAAAACAGATTCTATATATATTCCCTTATTTTGACAGAGTGGTGATCGAACATGCTAAGGGAACACGTCGGGACCGAGGAGGTAGTGGAAGAGATGGGGGCTATGGAGGTAGAGATGGAGGTAGAGATGGAGGTAGAGATGGCGGTTATGGAGGTAGAGATGGTGGTTATGGAGGCGGTGGTGGTGGCGGCGGCGGTGGAAGGTTTGCTAGACGTGATCCCAGCTGGCTCACTAAGTAAGTCCTACACACAGGACAGACACAATATCTGATTAACATTCAGTAGAATAATGAAACATCATCCAATATCTGGTCAGACTTTATGCCCAATATTACCGTGACTTAGTGATCAGTTTATAGCTCTACTGGCCAAAGGCCAGGCGAGCTTATCACTTTTCGTCCGTCCGTCCATTAGCAATTTCATAAAATTGACATCTTCTCTGAAACCACTTGAAGGATTTTGATGAAACTTTATCACAATGTTACTTAGGAGGCCCCCTCTCAGATTTGTGTTTTTCATGGCCGCCAGTCATCTAAGATGGCCACCATGGTCAAAATTAGGTCAAATTTAGGGAAATTTCAAACATCTCCTCCGAAACCACTTGTTCCATTCTAGTGAAATATCATAAACATGTTCCTTGGGTTGGCCTCTATCAAGTTTGTGTTTTTCTCGTTATTGTCGAATAATCAAAATGGCCACCATGTCACCAAAAGTTTACATAGAGTTATATAGGAAAAGGCTAAAAATGACCTTCTCTGAAACCTCTTGAACGATTTTGTTGAAGTTTTATCACAATGATCTTTGGGATAGTCCGCCAACGATTTGTGTTTTTCGCAGCCGCCAGTTGTCCAAGATGGCAGCCCTGGCTAAAACTAGGTCAAATTTAAGGAAATTTCAAACGACATCTCCTCTGAAACATCTTATTCCATTCTAATGAAATATCATATACATGTTCCTTGAGTTGGTCTCTATCAAATTTGTGTATTTCGTTATCGTCGAATAATCAAAATGCTCGCCATGTTGACCCAAAGTTTACATATGACATCTTCTCTGAAACCTTTTGAAGGATTTTGTTTAAACTTTATCACAATGGTTGGCGTCTATTAAGTTTGTGTTTTTTGTTTTCTTTGGCCAAAGTTTATATAGGAAAAGGCTAAATATGACATCTTCTCTGAAACTGTTTGAAGGAGTTTGATGAAACTTAATCACAATGATCTTTAGGGAAGTTCCCTTCAGATTTGTGTTTCTCGTGGTCGCCAGTTTTTACAAGATGGCCACCATGTCTAAAACTAGGTAAAAATTAAGGACACCACATATTCCATTCTCCACATGGCCACACACGTAATTAGATTTGTGATGAATTGCATTATATTCTCAGATTAAGAGGTTATGTTGACTAAAAAGGCAAGAAACACAAAAATTTAAGGCAATGCCTAACTATTAATAATATTTTACCATGTATTTTATGTAAATGCTACACAAACTTTATCTGGATTGTTTCTCTTGAACACTTGCCTGGATTTCATCAAAACTGCGGGGATGATCAGTACCAAGTTAGTTATGCATATCATCGCCATATTTTGGTTGAAAGATTTTTGGCAGAGTTTTGACCCTTTAAAGGTTTTTAATACGCAAGTTTTGGCCTAACTACTTCTCCTGAACCCCTAGCCAGATTTCAGTGAAACCTTGTTGTTGATTTGATCGATCATCGATCAGTTATGCCTTTGATCTGATCTTTCGATTACAATTTTTCATGATCAACTTGACTCGGTTGTTGAAAATTATGGCTTATTTCATTCTCTTGTACTAAAACATACAAGAAAATAAAACCAGTTACAGTTTTTGCAACAAATCATCACATGTTTATAGCGGGTTACACAAGCTTTGTACCGACTACTTCTCCTGATAAAAGCTGTTTTACACAGTAGAGCGTCTACAGGCCCTCTTGGGCCTCTTGTTTGTTAGGGTATAAGTTTGTCTGTCCTTGCGTGCATTCATCCTTTAAGTTCTTACTTTCAAGAACAGGATATTAACTTAATTGCATCAGTATGTATCTCTTTAGACCAGGCATGGTAAACAATACTTTATTTGCCATGTCGAGGTGGGGAAAAAAATGTTGGTTAACTACTTTCTCCGAAATAAGGCCTCGTCGGGTTAACCGTACAACTACTGTACCTCATATTCTATGCAGTGTATTTCTCTAATTGACCTGACATGAAGTTTTCACATATTTTATCAGTGTAATTTTCTGATCATAGATCAGCAGAGCTTATGCCGTGGTACATCGTCCGTCTGTAAACTTTTTTTTGTGGCGACTACTCCTCTGAAACTACAAGATGGTCGCCACGGCTAAAAAAAGATTTAAAAAATGCGATTTTCTGGCGACTACTTCTCAAAAACCGTAATGACTGGCACGACATGTAGTTGGTCCTAACCAGCGGCCATCTTTGTTTACATAGAGTTATGTAAGTAAAACTTAGCGACTACTCCTCTGAAACTACTTGGCGGATTTTCATGAAACTTTACAGGAATGTTGCTCTTGATGTCTAATTGATCCTAACAAAATTTTAGATCTGCCAGAAATTCAAGATGGCCGTCACAGCTAAAAATAGATTTTTAAAATATAGGTTTGTAGCGACTACTTCTTGAAAACTATAAGTGATATTGATATGGGACTTTTTCTAAAATGATCAGCATGACATGGTGTTGATCCGAGTCGAAAATTATTTTGATTCGACGTTAAACATGGCTGCCAGTGGCCATCTTTGGTTACATAGAGTTATATAGTAAAAACTTGTAGCGACTACTCCTCTGAAACTACTTGACGGATGTTCATGAAACTTCACAGGAATGTTGGTCTTGATGTCTAGTTGATGCTAGCAAAATTTCAGGTTGGTAAGAAAATTCAAGATGGCCACCACTGCTAAAAATAGATTAAAAAAATGTGACTTTTGGCGACTACTCAGTGTTCGACACTAACGCTAGCCCGATAGCCCGGGGCTAGTAAAAGTGACCATCGGGCTAGCACGGACGATCGTCTAGCTAGCCCGATTGGCTAGTAGATTATAGAACAAACACGTACCCAATTTGCGATGGCATTATATAAATAAAATTCTCAAGCACTGTTAATCATTAATGTTCCGCAGATTATCGCTTAAATTTGCTGCTCTTTTAGTCCGCGTAAAACGACATTTGTTTTCTTTTTGCGTGATACCAGCCCGATACCGAGTCACACAAACGCTTGTAACTACGCCTTATAAACTAGACAGCTTTTCTCAAGCGTTTTTATGTCCATGATTACAGCAGTTGTTTCCGCTTCCGTTGGAAAACGCCGCGAATTATGAACTTTTTTTAAAGGTGCAAACATGGATCGCTTTTTGGGGCTTTCTCCACCAGCCAAAAAACAAAAAAAACTTATCATAATAATTTCTTATTTCTGTGTTTCTCATGTACATTGTTCAGAAATACTATAATAAATTAAAATAATAATCATCTGATTTGTGTTGTTATTGTATAACCAACCCCGTCGAATCAATATACAATGAGGATTTGGTACCGTTGGTAGCAGGGCTAGTAGAAATTAAGGGGGGCTAGTGAAATTCCAAACCTACTAGCCCCCGGGGCTAGTTGGTCCAAAAAGTTAGTGTCGAACACTGCTACTTCTCAAAAACTGAAAGTGATATTGAATTTGAACCTTTACCAAAATGACTGGTGTGACATATACTTGGTCCTAACCAAGATTCATTTTGATTCTATATCAAACATGGCCGCCAGTGACCATTTTTGTTTACATCGAGTTATATAGGAGAAACTTCTGGCGACTACTCCTCTGACACTACTTAACGGATTTTTCCTGAAACTTCACAGGAATGTTGCTCTTGATGTCTGATCCTAGCAAAAATTCAGGTCAGCCGGAAATTCAAGATGGCCGCAACAGCTAAATATAGATTATAAAAATGCGATTTAGTGATGACTACTTCTCAAAAAACATAAGTGATATTGATTTGGATCCCTTACCAAAATAACTGCCACGACATATAGTTGGTCCTAACCAAAGTTCATTTTGATTGGATGTCAA
Source organism: Cyrtodaria siliqua (assembly GCA_037043455.1). NCBI lineage: Eukaryota > Metazoa > Mollusca > Bivalvia > Adapedonta > Hiatellidae > Cyrtodaria > Cyrtodaria siliqua. The sequence continues at coordinate 45,646 of JAWPHD010013004.1, forward strand.
ACATGGCCGCCAGTGGCCATCTTTGTTACATAGAGTTATATAGGAAAAACTTGTGGCGACTACTCCTCTGCGACTACTTGATGGAATTTCATGAAACTTGACAGGAATGTTGCTCTTGATGTCTAGTTGATCCTAGCAAAAATTCAGGTTGGTAGGAAATTCAAGATTGATTTAAAAATGCGACTTGTGGCGACTACTTCTCAAAAACCATAAGTGATCTTGAATTGAAACATTTACCAAAATGACTTGCATGACATCTTGCAGGCTGATCAAGGTTTACACTTGGTGCTCATCAGTCATTTGACTGAAACATCCCTTTGTACTATAAATGGACTGGTCCAAATTCAAAGAAAGGACAGTCCATTATACATTCCTAGAGGGCTAAGGATTAAGTCTCCTTTGTATTTTTGGCTCTCAGAAATAGCCTAAACAAATTGTAGGATTTTAAGATTTTATTTTGATTCTGATTTTCCAAATATAACCATTGAGACAAGAGTAAATCTACTTGTACTGGTGAGATAGTAACCTAATTCTCAAGAGAAATTGCATAACATGACGTGTGACCTGGTCACACGCCTGCTATATTTATGAATACGGATCATTCTATTTATGTTATAAAAGGGTGATTTGGAGAAATTACTATTGAGCAGCAAATCGGATATACTAAGGTTGATGTTGTAAGGGATTTAATTGATACAGCTTTATAATTAAAAGGTGAGGTAGCATTATGGCATTTTTAAAGGCTGGAAAAGGATATATTCTTTAGACTAGGATAACATTGAATGAGATTATAATGTTGCATACTATTAGGTAATGTTGCATAATAAATCATAATATTTAGGAATGTATGAATGTTGATCTTGATGTCTAGTTGGACCTAAGTAAAAATCAGGTTGGCCTAAAATTCAAGATGGCCATCATGTCTAAAAATAGATTTAAATACAATTTTGTGGGAACTACTTCTCTAAAACCATAAGTGGTATCGGTTTGGTACCTTTACCAAAATGACTTACGTAAAACTTTACATGTTGGTGATGTTCAGTTAGTCTCGAGTAAAAATCAGGTTGGCCGGAAATTCAAGATGGTTGCCACAGCTTAATACAAGTTTGTGGCAAGTACTTCTAAAAAAACATAAGTGGTATTGATTTGGAACCTTTACTAAAATGACTGGCATGACATGTAGTTTGTCCTAACCAAATTTCATTTTGATTGGATGTCAAACATGGCCGTCAGCGACCATCTTTTTTTTCATAGAGTGATATAGGAAAAGCTTGAGGTGACTACTCTGAAAGTGTTGGTCTTATTTCCATTAAACTTCACAGGTTCCCATGGCTGATCTAGCTATCAAGAGCTTCAAGGTCATTGACCTCTTGTTAAATTATGGACTGGACATGCTGGCCGTTGCCAACTAGTAATGAGCATATTCTGCTGAACACTTGAGAAATGCGTATGCCTGTAAGATTAATCATAATGAAATCAGGAGAGATAAATAATATGTAAGGTCACATTTTTGTATAACATCAAAAATAAAGAAAACAATAACAACAGATTTTATAGTCGCACCACCAACAGCTAGGGTCATATCGACTTTTCCAGCTTCCATTGTGGAGGAAGATCCCAGGTGCCCCTCCGGGCAATTTTAGTACACGGGCAGGCACCTGGGTAGAACCACCGACGTTCCACAAGACAGCTGGATAGCTAGCTTCCTCACATAAAGATTCCTGGTTCCGTGAGGGCTCGAACCGACAGCTGTGAGGGACAAGTGATTTCAAGTCAGAGACTCATACCACACGTTTATATGTTTATAAGAACGCAGTGAACTTATTAGAAGAAGTTCAAGATTGCCTATGTTAGAATGGAAATGATGTCTGTTGAGCCCCCTAAAATAATCATAACACATTGTCATGCTTATTGTCATACTTCATTTTAGGTACGGGCCTCCAACCAGAACTGACTATCGTGTTACTATTGAAAACTTATCCTCCCGGGCCAGTTGGCAGGTATGTTGTCAGAGATAACTTCTCTTTGATAAAATGTGCTCTTAAATTTTAACATTATTACAAACCCATCCATAGAGGTGAACATACCGCAATTGATCAATATTTGACGACTACATTTTCTTCATTATTTCATTATTTCATATGTAAATGTTTGACAAAAAATTGTAATAATAGATTCATATTGTTGTAGAAGCCTACTGAAAATATTCCAACCTGCCAACAGCAATATATTCTGATAGAGACTGGGAGTGCGTAGACGTAAATTGGGTGTGGGATGGTAGGGTTTTTCTGCTTTCTGTATAGTAAGCTATCAACATTTTTGTTTCGGTTATAAGGGGGCATCAGTGCCCCAAAAAAGGTACTTGTTCTGACTTTCGAAAAATGAAAACTGGGAGGTTTCTCACATCTGGGAAAGTGGTGTGATCTTCCTTAGTGCTGTTATGTTTGAGACGGGTGGAAAAGGGGCATGTTCTTACTTTTGGGACAAGGATGAACAAAGGGTGTTATACTTTTGGGAAAGAGATGAAAAAGGGAAATTTTGACTTTGAAGCAGAGGTGATTGGGAGTTGGAGCATTGAAGTTTTACTTCTGATGCAGTGTGTAAAAAAAAACACGGGGCTTGCTCTTACTTTTGGGTCAAGGGTGGAAAAGTGGTGTGGTCTTACTTATGATCTTACTCATTTCTAAGTTGAAAAAGGGTGTGTTTTGCCTTTGCCGCATAGGTGAAGAGGGTGCGTGTTCGTACGTTTGTGACGGTTAAAACAGGGAGTGGGAGAGGGTGGGCTGGGAGTTAAACGTGGGTTTGGTTTTACTTTTGAGTTAGAGGGTGTTTGAGAGTTGGCAGGTATGGAGGTTAACATAGACAAACCGTTATTGACACTGTTTCTGTTGCTCTCTGTAAAGATAATGACGATGACGCCGCTGGTTGTCAGATGAGAGGTCATCAGAGGTTACATTTGAGATAACCCCTGAGGTCGAGGTCTGATGTGAGATGACAGGGCAGCGATGTAAAATGTCACCGCTACCACACTCTTGATGTGATGTCATCGCCATTGATCACAGTTTGTCACTTGGCATGGCTTCTAGATACATTCAAGGCAGAGTGTTTGTTTTCAATAAAGAAAGTCAAGGTCAATCCAATTCGGAATGAGTCTATGAAATAGTAACAAGGCATATTTTAAACCAGTTGTTCTGTAGCCTCATTTAAATATTTTGAACAGAAAAGAGTACTTCAAAATGATGATTTTTTTTTAGAGTTAGATTTAAATCAAACATTTTTGCTTAAAGAAACAGCAGTCTGAAGTTTTGAACATCTATTCTAATTTTATCGTCTGAAATTCCGTAAGTTGCAAATATTTAAATAACCATGCCAGAGAACAAATTGTGATCACCGGAGAAAGGCTCAAGTTAGCTCAGAAGTAAAAAAAAGCTGAGATGATATTACCTGAAGTCAAAAAGTTCTGATGATATCACCCGAAGTCGAAAAGTTAGCGCAGCAGACGATGCTGTTTGTCTAGATGAATGGTGTTTCTTATCAGATGTTCTTCTCTTTATTGATGATAACTTGTGACAGAGATGTCAAATTTCCTGGAGCTTGTAGGTAACCATGGTAACAAAACTAAATCTATGACAGAGTAATCTATGTAGAGTATATATATATATATATATATAATATCATGCATGCACAGATGTTGGGGTTTTAGACTTGAGCTGTATTTGCCAAAAGTCAAATTCAGCTATGCTTGGCCCATTGTTTGACATCCTTTATAAGTATTTATCACATAACTTGCGGTGTGGGAGTGGAATAACACCATTCTATATTTTCGATTTATTGTATACTTTCATATTGTCCCGTTTAGATTGCATTGAGCTAAGTGTGCAATATTCTACGATATTGCACACATTGATATTGCACGGGAACTTTTTCTCGTGCTTGCTAAGAGCCGCGAAATAGAAATAAGGAACTACTTTCAAATAAAATAACGGAATCATTTCTATAGTGTCAACAACAAAATACATGTTTTTATTGATAAAATAATTGAAATGGTCACTCACCCACTGTTTTTAACGTTATCGAATGGTAAACAAACTTTAGAAAATCGCTTGTTGTTTTCAATGACGTCATCCGACGTCGACGTCTTTTTTGCGCAAAATAATCATCCACACAAAATGAAACTGAATGACAAGACAGGAATTCCATCAAAAGCTATAAAAATAACACAAATACAATGAAAAGTAATAGTCATACAATTAACATTGATCGAAAACAATATGAAAGTATACAATAAAAAGGTTATTGAATTTGTATGGCTAAATATTACTTAGAACTCGTTGTTTTGGCGCAAGACGACTCGTAAGCTCGTCGTCGTCTGCCAAAACAACTCGTTCCAAGTAATATTTAGAATTTGTATGGCCAAATATTTTACTTGGAACTCGTTGTTTTGGCGCAAGCTCGTCGTCCTTTGCCAAAACAACTCGTTCCAAGTAATATTTAGCCATACAAATTCAATAACCTATAATACCACTAGTTATATAAGTATGCAAATAAACCTAGTATGCTCTGTCAAAAAAAATCGATAATGACTATATGATCCAATTTCCACGGTAAACATGAAATTGTTTATAAAGAAAAAAAATGCAACTATTATATTTAGCGAGTAAATTTGTTACTTGCCAGTAGAGCTTCGAGTGTAGTTTTCTGAAAAATCGTTCAGTCAGTGTTTTGGTTTGATACCTTCATTGCAACCTTCTTAAACAATTACAAAACCGAAGCAGTTGACTTCATGCAGGCAATACAGAAAAATACTTGTGGAAGGACCACCATGTCATGACCTGCTTTTTTTCCAGAGAATGGCTGCTTCGATTTGTAACTGTTAAAAGAGAATTGCTTTATAGTTTTTTCTTCTACACTTGCTGATTGAGATGTCTACAATTTGGGAAAAAAATGAAAATGGGCCGAAATAGCAAATTGACTGAAAGGAGCTAATTACTTTAAGCCAATCTGACTGGCACTTTATAAAATATTATGCACTATTTAAAAACACTTCCATTTATAAACTATTAGGTCGAAGCACATTGTAAATATTACAGTTTAAATGCTATAAAATCTATATGCTTTTAAGATTAAACTGCATGTAACTGAAATGCCAAGCAGCTTCTGCAGCAATGCTCTGAAATTGTCTATAATTTAATTCAGTGTTTTGTATCTTTTGTTACAGGAGATCTTTTAACTTATATTTTTGTCAAAACAGTGAAGATGCAGGTACGAAACACGTCCTATTCTCTATAATAACCTGTATTGTGTTGTCTGTATTGTCAGGACCTGAAGGATTACATGAGACAGGCGGGAGAGGTCACCTATGCAGATGCCCACAAACAGCACAAAAACGAAGGGTAGGCACTTTACTGGTGACATTATTTACATATCCCTGCGTTAAGAAAGGAACCACTTTGTACGTAGATACCTGTCCCATATGTTGTGTGTGCAACTCCTCCTAGGTTTTTGTACCAATATTTGCTGCGGTTCAGATGGAAGTGTGTGCCTATTGCAATGGAACTTCAACGATATCTATAGCAAATAATGACTGCAACTATTTTTACCAGAGTTGTGTCCCCCTGAACATCCAATTTCTTAAACTCTTAGGCTTATATATATGCCGATAAAACTGCACATCATCATAAGTGCCTTCTGAAGATGTGTAACGTGAAAATTTGCAGTACTATTACAATAATTGAAACTGCTTCTCCCAGAAATTCTCCTAGATCATGTTAAATATTTTGTGATGCAAGAGTAATGCCACTCACCAAATAATGCTCACCTGGATCACAGCAAACTGCAGTTTAACAATTCTAAAAGAGAGATTTAATGATTTATGCTGCTAGAAAACAATCAGAAATCAAAATTATTGATAGCTAAACGAAATAGTCTTAATAATCTCAAGGGTCTTCAGATAAGAAATAAGAAAATGGTAATATTTCAGGGTGGTGGAGTTCGCCACAAGATCGGATATGAAACGAGCCATGGAGAAGCTTGATGGAACGGAGATCAATGGACGAAAAATCAAGATGATTGAGGACAAACCAAGCAGCAGCAGCAGGGGAAGCAAAAGGAGAAGGTATGTCACTCGTATTTTGCTACTCAAATCTAAACCTACCTGGTGAGATAGGGATATTTTACAAGAATATCAATATGATGAAGCCTCATCTCCGTAGCTCAGTGGATAAGGCCATGCACTTTAGAGCTACAGACCTTTGCTTGGGTGTGCTTTTTCTCCATGACGGTGGCATGTCTCACTTTTCGAATGAACAGTAAATTGGTTGAAAAGATTGACGTTGGCCTATTTTTTTTATATTATGAAATGTTGTAATAGCCATAAACACTCACAATCGCCTATTAAATACAAGAAAATCAATAGAACCCATGGATGCTTCCCGAAATGTATCCTCAACTTACCATATGGCCTTGTATCACCCAGCAGTTTTCAATTTAAAGTTCCATTAGTAGTTTATGCTCCGGATAAAAAACCCAAGTATAAAATTATAAAGGGAAATAATTCTAATTTGAATGATGACAGAGTTACGGTTCTTGCACTCTGTACTTTTTTTCATTGCCTTCTATTATTGTATGAAGTTTCATTGCAGTCCCGTCAGTACTTTTGAAGATATGCTGTGGACAAAAATTCGAAGTATAAAATTACAAAGGACAATAACTCTAATTTGAATGATGACATAGTTACGGTTCTTGCACTCTGCACTTCCTGTCATTGCCTTCTATCATTGTGTGAAGTTTCATTGTAGTCCCATCAGTAGTTTTCAAGATATGCTCCGGACAAAAAATTTAAGTATAAAATTACAAAGGACAATAACTAATTTGAATGATGCCAGAGTTACGGTTCTTGCACTCTGTACTTTCTCTCATTGCCCTCTATCATTGTGTGAAGTTTCATTATAGTCCCATCAGTAGTTTAAAGATATGCTCCGGACAAAAGTGTGACGGACTGACGGACAAAGCGGCAACTAAATTTCAGGGAGCATAATAAAAAAGGGTTCAGTTGTTATAAAACAAAGTTTAATTGTATATCCATTGTTATGTGTCCACATGTGTTCTAAGAAAACAACAAATTCTAAATTGGAGAAAAGTAAACGGTTAAGTTTTATTTTTAAATGATTCTCACACTTCCAATTCAAGAGTGTCTCCATGGCCGTGGGGTTAACGGCGTTGCTTGTAAACCTTTTTTCGCCTCTCACCACTGCCGGTTCGAATCCTATTGGGAGCTCAACTTGTAAGTGAGGAAGTGTTGATTCTTACAGATGGCGGGAGGTGTACAGTACTGGTTCTACCCAGGAAAACTGGGTGGTCTGCCTCCATCACAAAAAAATAGACCGTCGTATATAACCTCACATGTGTTAAAAACGACATAATACAAACTTCAAATTCACAAAAGTTCAGATGTTCCTATCTGAATTGACATTGTTCAATTTTACATCATTCATATTTCTAACCTTTCTGTAAAAGTTACAGCAGGAGTCGTTCCCGATCCAGGAGCAGGAGTCGCAGTCGATCCAGGTCAAGATCCCGATCCCGCAGTCGCAGAAGCCATAGCCGAAGTAGGAGCAAATCAAGGTCAAGATCACCATCAAGGTCACGATCTAGGTCACACTCCAAGTCCAAGTCGGCTTCAAGGTCAAAGTCGAGATCACCGGTGAAAGAAGAGGTTAAAGAAGACTGATATACAGGCAGAGCCATGTGCGTTTATACTCTTTTGTCATGTTTGTGGTCACACATTTTCCATTCCTCACAGACTTACACTTCATGTTTTTATCAGGAACACATAACATGCAAATGTTGATTTTAATGGACGCAATGCTTAAAACGGCAACAGAATCGATTAAAAATTGCGAATAATGTATGTGTTGTGTATATCATTATCTGAAGCCTGTTGTCAGTATTCATGCTATCATCATTCATGTCATAAATATTTCACTCAGTTGTATAACATGTCCTCTTATCTGGAACACTTGGAACTGTTTCTCAAACTCCATAGCATTCATATGTATATTCTTCAAATCTAGGAAATCCTTCTTGTGAAAGGCAGATTTATCGCGAGTGGACATTCGTAACATTCAAATTCATTTATCACTTTTATATTGAACTTAAATTGTGTCATGTTTTAAAATGTAGTTTTATGTTGTTGTTATAATGATTAATATTGAAATAAACTTTCATTACTATTGACTATTTGGCAATACACTTTGCTAAATCTTGGAGGAAGCTTAAACAGATCAAAAGTCGAAATTAAAAATCTAACTGAAAATAGAAACGTAACAAAATACTGTATAAAACAGTCGTAAATTGTTTGATATTATTCTTGAACCATTTCAAATATTGTTTGTGTTGTACATACTTTGTCAGAGGTGAATATTTACCATGAACAAACGCTGGACATTTGTTCTGTGAACAAATACTAGACTATTTGTCTATGAACAAATCTAGACAGCTTGAATACACATTTTAACTTTCTACTAACAAGACCTGGAACATTTAACTGGGCAACCAGTTATCTATGCTTGTTTTGAAATCATGTTGAGAAAAAGGTAATAAAACGAGTCGTTTAAGCTAGTTGTTTGTTTTGTTTCCCATTTCCAACTTGAACAAGAGAAATTTATGTTGGTCAAAGGGAAGAAGTTGACCATGTCATGGACATTTACTTCCTTTTTATGCTCCCTGCTTTTTATGCTCCCTGAAAATTTCGGCAAAGCATATAGTCGTCACTCTCCGTTTTCCCTTCCGTCTGTCTGTCCGTCCTTCCATCCCTTCTTGTCCGAATAACTTCAAAACTACTTATGGGACTGCAATGAAACTTCACAAAATGATAAGAGGATTATAATATAAAGTAAAAGGGGCAAAAACCGTGACTGTCTTTATTAACGTTGGAGTTGTTGACCATTGTAATTTAATTTTTAGCTCTACTGATCGCAGATGCCGTGGTCCGTCGGTCCGATTTTTTTTTTTGTAGCGACTACTCTGAAACTACTGGATGAATTTTCATGAAATTTTACAGGAATGTTGCCCATAATGTCTATTTGATCCTAGCAAAAATTCACTTTGATGTGAAATCCAGGATGGCTGCCTAAGCTAAAAATAGTTTTTTGAAAAGCAAGTTTGTAGCGACAGCTTCTTGAAAACTATAAAACCATAATGTGTAGTTGATCCTAGCAAAAATTCAAGTTGATGTGAAATCCAAGATGGCCACCAAAGCTAAACATAGATTTTTAAAAAGCATGTGTAGCGACTACTTCTTGAAAACTGTGATATTGATATGGGACTTTTTCTAAAATGATCAGCATGACATGATGTTGATCCTTGTCGAAAATTATTTTGATTCAACGTTTAACATGGCTGCCATTGGCCATCTTTGTTTACATAGAGTTATATAGTAAAAACTTGTAGCGACTACTCGTCTGAAACTGAGAAAATTCAGATCAGCCGGATTCAAGATGGCCACCATGGCTATAAATAGATTTTTGTGGGGACTACTTCTCAAAAACCATAACATAAGTGATATCGATTTGGAACCTTTACCAAATTGACTGGCACATGTAGTTATAATATTTTATTGCAGATATGTTACAATACATCAATTCAACATCACAGTATTCATAGAAACATATGCAAATGGATTGAACTACAAGTTATTACTCCGACGAAATAACACCGACGTGTAGTTGGTCCAACCTAAATTCATTTCAATTCTATGTCAAACATGGCCGCCATTGGCATCTTTGACTATTTGGCAATAGACTTTGCTAAATCTTGGTGGAAGCTTCGAGTTGTATAGAAAAAACTTCTGGCAACTACTCCTGAAATTACTTGAATGATTATCAATTAAACTTTACAGGAATGTTACTCTTGTTACAAAAATGATTTTCGTTTGCGAAATATTGGAAGTAAAATGTATTTACTCTTGACAACTGTAAAGGCTGCTTGGACTTCAAACATGCCTCCTCATGGCCACAAAAAAGCTTGTATTGTTCAATGATTAACAAACACTGCCCCTTAAAATAACGACAAACATACAAAATGTTATGATACCGGCCAAGATCTAGCTGTTCGGATCTTCAGGAAAACGTTTCAAGGTCATGGACCTCTTGTTGTTCTTTATTATCAAAATAAATGTTCAATAAATACATAAACCTATTTTTCTGACAAAGTACAACCTGGTTCAGTAGTTATTGACTGAAAGATGAGCCCAAAACTGCTTTGCGGCACTACATTATGGATTCCGAATCAAGGCCGTTTTTCTTGCACATTATTCAAATTTCTGGACATTAAACATTTGTGGGGATTTGATTTAGCGCTTCGGGTCAACCACGAAATCCACGCAATATAAACCCCAACGAATATTAACGATTTCACAGTAGTAAAAAATGCTATATTTTGCCTTGTAAAGACGATAGGCTGTTCGTTTTTTAACTGATCTTTACCAAACTTTACCAGATTACTAATATTAATGAAAGCTCGGACAGGTTCGAAAACCAGCCAAATCGGATCAGTAAAACCGGAGTTATGGCCCTTGGTTTAGTTAAAAACACTATTTTGGCTCATTAAGATGATAGGGTCTTCATTTTTCATCGGATCTTTACCAAAACTTTAACAGATTGTAAATATCAATGAAAGCTTTCAATCAATGAAAGCTTGAACAAGTTCGAAATCCAGCCAGATTGGACCGCTAACAGCAGAGTTATTGCTTTAGTTAAAAATGCTGTATTTTGATAGGGCCTTCATTTTCCATCCAGACATTACCAGATTGTTAATATCAATGAGAGCTTGGCCCCTCTACATGGGTACAACTTGCAGTAAATGTTCAACTGCCATTTTGCTTAATGCAGGGCAAAGGATTTTGTCCTAAGTGCAACAATCCCCACCATCCACAGACTCCATATAGCCAGCAGAGCAATACAGGCTCACTTGGGCCTCTTGTTAGCTCTACTGGCCAAGGGCCAGCAGAGCTTATGGGATGGCGAGTTGTCCGTCGTCCGTCCGCCCATCCATCGTTAACTTCTGTCTCGTTAAGACGATAGGGCCTTCATTTTTCATCCGATCTTTACCAAACTTTAACAGGTTGTTAATATCAATGAAAGCTCGGGCAATTTCGAAAACCAGCCAGATCGGACCGGTAACAGCGGAGTTATGGTCCTTGATTTAGTTAAAAATGCTATATTGCTATATTTTGCCTCAAGACGATAGGGCCTTCGTTTTTCATCCTATCCTTACCAAACTTTACCACATTGTTAATATCACTGAAAGCTCGGAAAAGTTCGAAAACCAGCCATATCGGACTAGTAACAGCGGAATTGTGGCCCTTGATTTAGTTAAAAATGCTATATTTTGCATCGTTAAGACGATAGGGGCTTCATTGTTCATCCAATCTTTACCAATCTTTATCAGATTGTTAATGTCGTTGGAAGCTCGAACAAGTTTGAAAAACAGCCATTTCGGACCAGTAACGGCGGAGTTATGGCCCTTGATTTAGTTAAAAATGCTATATTTTGCCTCGTTAAGACGATAGGGTCTTCATTGTTCATCCGATCTTTACCAAACTTGATCAGATTGTTAATATCAATGAAAGCTTGGACAAGTTTGAAAACCAGCCATATCGGACTAGTAACAGTGGAGTTATGGCCCTTGATTTAGTTAAAAATGCTATATTTTGCCTCGTTAAGACTAGGAGCTTCATTGTTCATCCGATCTTTACCAAACTTTATCAGATTGTTAATATCACTGAAAGCTCAGACAAGTTCGAAAACCATTCATATCGGACCAGTAACATCGGAGTTATGGCCCTTGATTTAGTTCAAAATGATATATTTTGCCTCGTTAAGACGATGGGGCCTTCATTTTTCATCCGATCTTTACCAAACTTTATCAGATTGTTAATGTTTATGAAAGCTTGGTCAAGTTCGAAAACCAGCCAGATCGGACTAGTAACAGCGGAGTTATGGCCCTTGATTTTGTTAAAAATGCTATAATTTGCCTTGTCATATGATAGGGCCTTCATTTTGGATCTGATCTTTGCTAAACTTTACCAGATTTTATGACTGTCTTTTTTTTTATTGATTTTTTTTTTTTTTTTTATTGATTTTTTTTCTTTTTTTTCTTTAATTTTTTTTTTTTAATTATTATTATTATTTTTTTTTTTAATTATTACTTTTTTTTCATAGCTCTATGTTGGACCAGTCGGACCAGTAACAGAGGAGTTATGGTTCTTGATTTAGTTAATACGGAATGGCCTTCATTTTTCATCTGATCTTTACCAAACTTTACCAGATTCTTTAGTTATGGCTCTTGATTTAGTTAAAAAGCTGTTTTTTGCCGGAAACTTTCAAAAAAACGTAAATGACAGTCACTCGCTTCATTGATGTTATAAGAGCCATGTTAGCAAGTAGAGCGTCCACAGGCCCAAGAGTTTTTAACTCTTGTTTTTAGCTCTACTGATCAAAGTCAGCAGAGCTTATGCCGTGGTGCGGCATCCTGTCCGTACGTCCATAATTTGTTTTTTCGTGGCGTCTACTCCTCTGAAACCACTTGACAGATTTTCATGAAACTTCACAGGAATGTTGCTCTTGATGTCTAGTTGATCCTAGCAAAAATTCAGGTTGGCCGGAAACCCAAGATGGCCGCCATGTCAAAAAATAGATTTTGTGGTGACTACTGAAAAACCATAAGAGATACTGATTTGGAACCTTTACCAAAATGTCACCAGCGGCCATCTTTGTTTACATAGAGTTATATAGGAAAATCTTGTGGCGACTACTCCTCTGAAACTACGTGATAGAATTTCATGAAACTTGAAAGGAATGTTGCTCTTGATGTCTAGTTGATCCTAGCAAAAATTCAGGTTGGCCGGAAATTCAAGATGGCCGCCACGGCTAAAAATATATTTTTAAAAAACATTTTTGAAAACTATAAGTGATCAGCATGACATGATGTTGGTCCTTGTTGAAAAACCATTTTGATTCGACATTAAACATGGCGGCCATCTTTGTTTACATAGGTAACTACTTGACGGATTTTCATGAAACCTTCACAGGAATGTTGCACTTGATGTCTAGTTGATCCTAGCAAAATGTCAGGTCATTCGGAAATTCAAGATGGCCACCAAATAGATTTAAAAAATAGATTTAAAAACAAATTTGTAGATTTTGATTTGACGTTAAACATGGCAGCCTTCGGCCATCTTTGTTTACATATAGTAAACACTTGTAGCGACTACTCCTCTGAAACTACTTGACGGATTTTCATGAAACTTCACAGGAATGTTGCTCTTGATATCTAGTTGATCCTTTCAAAATCTCAGGTCAGCCGGAAATTCAAGATGGCTGCCACAGCTTAAAATAGATTTTTTAAAAAGTTTGTAGCGACTACTTCTTGAAAACTATAAGTGATATTGATACTGGACTTTCTCTAAAATGATCAGCATGACATGATGTTGGTCCTTATTGAAAATTATTTTGATTCAACATTAAACATGGCTGCCATCATGAAACTTCACAGGAATGCTGACCTAGCTATCAATCCTGGTTTATCAGTAGAGCGTCAAGGTCATTGACTTGTTTAACAATACGTACGTAAATTAACAATACGTACATAAATTATATCTGTTAGTGGTAAATAAAAATACCTTAGTTTTTGAATTCAGTTTATCTATATATTACAGCCAAAATGCTTTTTTGATGGGGCTTTTCCCATGCAAACTAACAAATTAAGAAATCTCAGATAACTTCAGTTAGCCTCAATAGTTTGCTATAAAACTTTCAGGATATCTTAATTTACATTTGTTCAACCCATTTAAATCATTTTTGGATAAAAATTCTAAAAAAATTTTAGTAATTTTTGATGAAGCCGAATTTTGCATTGAAAATTTGCCCCATCAAGAACAACTTTTGCACGTGAAATGTTTATTTCTCAACCAATTTTGAAAAGTAAGGTATTTTTATTTACCACTAAAAATGTCTGACTGATATAGAACTTATTTAGGTTAAAGTAGCTATCCAGCCAACAACAGCCAAAATTTACAACACATATGTACACCGTTTCTAAACCTACTGATGACAACTCGAAGGTATATATATAACTTACATATTTTAAGAATCCAAACTCTATAGACGCAGTATAAACGGCTTTAACACCCTTAAGACACTGGTAAACAGCTGATCCCAGGGCATTCCTCGAGTTATATCTCTTCCCAGATAAGTGATGTTTTAGTCTTGGGAAGAGAAAATAGTTGCAGGGGGTCGGGTCTGGCGAGTGTTGGGGGTGCGGGAGAACGGTGATCCTCTGACTCCAAAAAGTCCGTTACAATACGGGCTTTGTGGGCGGGCGCGTTGTCCTGCAGAAGACAAACATACTTCAGACCTGTTATAGGGCGACGCTGTTTGTAGTACTTCTTCAATTGTTTCAATACGTTTTTATAAAACCGTCCTGTGACAGTTCTGCCTTTTGGCACCGCCTTCTGCATGGCGGGACGGTTGGTAGTGAAACGAAATGCATACAGAACCTTCTTAACAGTTCGCGTTCGTTTGGCAATAATTGGTCGTTTCATATTTTTCATGGCCCAGATTCGGTTAGATACTTTTCTTCTTGGCTCATAATAATGGACCCACGTTTCATCACCCGTAACTAAATTCTCAAACAATTTTTTGCTGTATTTCGGATACATTTTCAGAAGTTTTTTCGCTGTTGTAACCCTCAACTTCTTTTGGTCCTCTGTCAGCAAACGCGGTATCCATCTTGCATGTATTTTCTTAACTTTCAGATGCTTTTTCAAAATTAGATGAACTCATACTGACGACAAGTTTGTCATCCGAGCTAATTGTCTTACTGTGTATCAAGCATCAGTTTTCAGGATTTCACGGATTTTTTCAACGTTTTTCTTGGTCGTTGACGTTAAGGATGACCAGGGCGAGCGGTATCTTTCAAGCGCTGTTGCCCGGATTTAAATTTGGCCACCCACCTACAAACAGTACTATACGACATTTGACCACCCCCGTAAATGTCACACACCTCTTGGTGAATGTCTTTCGGCTTCAACCCAAGTAATGACCTACCTCTAATATAGGCCCTAATTTCAAGCACATTTTCTGCTCGTTTGCCAGTCATTTTGCATATAGTGTAACGAATACGCTATAAAGCAATGTACATTGCACCAAGGTCAGTGAATGTATGAATGAGATTTTTACCTTTGACACGCGTCAGTGATCACTCTTGCGATACGAAGTGGTTTCATGTAAATATTGCACGAGTTCCGCGAAATAATACAGAAGTCGCATTATTTACACCCGTCATATTTTAAGAAACAACTACGCTTTTAATCGGCACATATACATTATTATATGACCTGAACACCTGGATAAAGTTTTGATAGTGTAATTTTTGCCTTTATTTGCCGGGTTAGTTTCTTTAAAGTTGAATTTTGACTGAATAGTCCAAAAAACATTTGGCTGAAACAAGTGCCCCGAACAATAAGCTTAATGCCTTGGATATCCTGGGAGTTTCCATTTGTATATACATGTCTATAACACATGTAGATGTTGTTGACCTTGTTGTGGTGAGCCCCAATTTAAGGAAGAGAAATAACACAGTCATTTAAGAATGAAGGCTTTATTAAACTTCAGCTTAGACAATTGAATAAATGTACACAGATCAAAGAAAAGACAACTCTGCCAATTGGTGATTACACAATATACAGACGAGTAACAAAAACCTCATGCCACAGTTAATAAGCACATGTTCGGAATTGCTTATCTTTGGACACTGTTTGAAATTAGTGTTGGTCAGACTGTAGTTCGTATTAAAGCAACTTGTCCTATACTTTTGAAGTATTCCATAAAATACAGGTACCATGGTTGTGCAGTAGAAGGACAATTGAATTGTTTCAACTATATATCTACTACAGGTGAACCAATCTTGCCACGCCAAAATCATTCAAAACGAGCTCCTTAGGATTTTCATATAAATCTCGTATAAAAGTTCCTATAAGTTGAATTGTCATATGGAACTGTCATTAGGTTTCATGTCAAATTTCAATGTGTGTGGCAAATTTCCCTATATTGGACGTCGTACGTTTCTTTTACTACTAAGTAATTTTATTTTAATTAATGTCTTAAAGGGACACACGGCAATCTTGATTTTTTTAAAAACTCACGGCGTCCCGTTAGTTTTTCTCTTCACTTGCATTTGTTCAATCATTAATAGTAATTGTTAGAATAGTTCAAAGGAAATTATTTTTACAAATTACTGACTTTATATAATAGTGCATCAATAATATATTTAAACATTTTGTGAAATAGTGCAGAAAATTGAAATCTCAATTTTTTTTTAAATTATATGCAAGCAGTTTTAAAGTCAAAATAACGTAGGATAAGTAAACTGAGGAGCAAATTTTAATGTTAGAATAAAACTCAAGATTGACATGTGTCCCTTTAATACATTTTATATATTAAACGCATTGAAATCCAACAAAAAATCCTCTTGCAACCAATAAGTGCATATACACTTTATAAAGTTGGAAGGAATTTTCCACGACCGTGACTTGAAATTGACGTGTTATTTTTGCAACACTCGATGCATTGTTACTAGCGCATATTTGATTTTATTTAACAACAGAACAAGCAGTTTTGATTAATACGCAAACATCACAATAAAGATTGAAACAATAGATGTATCATGTACATACTAAAATGTGTATTAAAACATGTAAATACAAAATTATAAAACATTGTTTTCAAGCGCTGTTTGACATGATGATTACTGGATACAAATTAATCAACAACCTGAAGAAACAAGTTACTTTTCCATTACTTTAGCCCTCTTTATATATTTTGCGCAACAGATTGTATGCGAGGATCAACATAATTAAATTTCATATAAAAAATTAATAAAATCTTAGTAAATATAAAACAAAAAGTTTAAAATTAGCCTGCCCGAGAGCGTCTTCCCCTTACAATTCGACACACTTTTAAAGAGCCTAAACTGCAAAAAAACACATTTTGCATATACATATCCTTTGTTAAGCTATCAGTTGGGTCAAATTGTAAATAACATCTGTCTAAATATCTGTATTTTTTATTCCTTCTTATCGTCCAATTAAATTGAATTACGGGTGACAACTCCGTCATTTGATGCATATAACTGCGTTTTAATAATGCATGCATACATTTACATGTATATTTGCATTTACTTGTTTACACGCCTGTTGATGTACATTTGTTGATATACATAGTTAATACTTTTACCATATCAACCCCATTAAATATTTGTAAATAGTTTTAACAATATATTTTTACATTACTTTTTAACCGCTTACTATTTCATTTGTTTCATTTTTTTTCATCAGGTTTTGCTCACAATATGACCTATTTATGTGTCAACGTCATAAAACAGCATTCAACCATTCATCCATTTATGGATTCAAAAGTCATAAATTAAAAGAATTCACATGGCTTAAAGCTCGTATGTTGCTTTATATTACATAATTTGGCAGTTTAGTCACTTTAAAATAAGAAAGTAGATTTATATTTGGTTTATTACATGAACAGGGCAAGACATTAATGCCAAATAAAGCACTGCAGGCTACACGTATAAATAAAGCTATAAAGTTGTCTAAATGTGTAAAAGATGTAAAAGGCACAATACTTTTAACACAAGTAAAACTGAATAAACACAAATGGCTTTACCCAAGAACCTCACATTATACAGGTGTTCTGCTTCCTTTGATAAACACTGTTATTTGCCACCAGCATGCAGTTACTATTTACCCCTCCCTGGAAGGTAATATAAACCAGCATGCAGTTACTATTTACTCCTCAATGGAAGGTAATATAAACCAGCATGCAGTTACTATTTACTCCTCAATGGAAGGTAATATAAACCAGCATGCAGTTACTATTTACTCCTCAATAGAAGGTAATATAAATCCGCATGCAGTTACTACTTACTCCTCAATGGAAGGTAATATAAACAACGAGAGGTTGTTATTGGCCAAACACACCAACACATCCTCTCGTAACTGCAACATCTGACATTACAGTCAAGAGTTACCTCCCTTTGACCATTGGTACAGTCTAAAATAGGTCATAATTGCAGGCCAGCGGACATAACATAGTACACCAACTGCAGCACTTAGACTACAGAGTTTGTTAAGGGGTTTTCCTATAGAAATAAAAATATGATTTATTGTAAAACACAAATACATTTATTTAAAAGCTTATAGAAAATACAAATTGTGAAAAAAAAGAAGTAAAATGAAAAGTTTTAAACCAAAATTGTAAGTCTTAAAATTGACAATGTAAAGCCAAACATTTTAAAAAGAAAATTTATATAAACAATATTCTTTTACAACATATATATTTAAAATGTAACACTTTTTAAATTAGAAAACATATAGGTAAAGCATTTCAATTTCTATGCTCTTCCAACTTTATTTTTTAAAGAAACCTCGTCAGCTACATGTAATACACACCCAATTCTGGCTTTGGTAGACATGAGCAGGTTGGACTGATAGCTTTGTCATTACTGCCCAGTCCTTAGGAATAAAACATAATTCCTGCTGTAACAATTGGTAGAGGCATTATTCATTATGTGTAAATTACAAACTACACGCACTATGTACATTACAAACATCAGTGTAAATTACAAGCACATGTAAATTACAAGCATTGGTAAATTACAAACATGTGTAAATTACAAACCTTATGCATTATGTAATTTACAAACGTACATAAATTACAAACATTATGCATTTAGTAAATTACAAGCACCTGTAAATTACAAGTATATGTAAATTACAAAAATGTAAATTATAAACATTATGCATTATGTAAATTACAAACACACATAAATTACAAACATTATGCATTGTGTAAATTACAAACAAGCGTAAATTACAAGCAAATCACCACATGTATATTGCTGCTTCAGTGAATAGCACGTGACTGGATACAGTGAGAAGCAATTTATGCATAAAAGATGTATTGAATTTTTAAATAATGTTTTCAGTACACAAATTTCATTAGGCCAAATTCTTTTCCAGAAGAAAAAAAAAATCTGTACCGTTTACATCTCCATCATGCGTATCTAGAACACAATATAAAACAGAGGTAGTCCAAATATCTGAAATTTTTAATAAAACATTTCAAATTCAGATATCTAAAAACTCTATCGGATTTTTATTAAATTTGAATGTTGACCACATGGAATATACATGGTTAATAACCTAACACATTATAACAGTTTGTCCAATCTGGTCCCTCCAATGCTGGTATTGCTCATTATCAAAGATCAGATTGTGTCTTTCGCCAGTGACAGATGAATTCTCATAGGTCAAATATTCAATAATTCAAATATTTTCATGAAACTTGGCAGGAACCTATACTTGTTTTTTAAAACAAATATTTAAGCTATGAATATTCACTCTCTGGGGCTGGTGAAAGGCACAGTAGCTTGATTACTGTGCAACAATTATGCCATTAAAGGGAGGCTAATCAGACAAGACTGGCTAAACTATTTTTTTATCTAATAATTTTGTTCAAGTGGTTCATGAACACCATTCTTCTAAATAAGTTCCTGATCAAGCCGAGATCTTCTCTGCTTCAAGGTTTTAAGTGGAGAGTATCAGAACGTGTAGAGGATCTTATTTTAATGAGATTTCATGAATACAATTATATACATGTCATAACCCTCTTGTACGTGTTGTGGACTCTAACAAGAACATTACACAAACTAAAACACATTTCTCTTAATATGTTCAACTTTCTAAAATTGACAAGTTTGCGCTAATATTTCTGATTGCTGCATGCACTTTAACAATGATATCAATATTATTTGTAAAACTTACAGATATACTTATGAATGATGCGGACATATTGCAATATAACAAGAGGGCCCAAGGAGACACAACCAAGAGGGCCAATAGGGACAGAGGGTGCTCTACTGGTTATACATCTAGTAATAGTAAACCCACTACCATTGAAGTATTGCCTTAACAAATTGAATTCACCTTTAAAGTTGTAATTATTACCTAAACAAACTAAACTCACATTTAAAGATGTAAATGTTCTCTAAAACTAAATTCACATTAAGAGGTTTAAATATTGCCTAAACAAAATAAATTCACATTAAGAGGTTTAAATATTGCCTAAACAAGCTAAATTCACATTAAGAGGTTTAAATATTGCCTAAACAAACTAAATTCACATTAAGAGGTTTAAATATTGCCTAAAAAAACTAAATTCACTTTTCCAGTTTTAAGTATTGCCTAAACAAATTAAATTAACTTTTAGAGCTTTAAATATTGCCTAAACAAACTAAATTCACTTTTAAAGTTTTAAATATTACTTAAACTAAATTCACTTTTAAAGTCTTAACTTATCCAACATCTCTATGGTACAAACGTTCTTACCCAAATTTGGTGAAATTCAAATATGATTACTTAAGTCATTGCATAAGACTGACATCAAGGGCAATAACTCTGTAAATTTGGGCCATAAATCATTCAACCACAACAAGGTGAAAATTTGCACACCTAGGCTTGGTACTGATCATCCATGCATAGTTTTGCTGAAATACGGCAAAATGAAGGCTGTATCATAACAATCTGGTAAAGTTTGGTAAAGATCAAAACATGCATACATTATAATCATTGTCAAATAACTAAGACCTTACCGAAACATAAATTAAAACCAAATTTGGTGAAAATCCAATACCAGTTAGTTAGGTAATTGCGTAAATAAGTAAAAGTTCACTTATCTATAATCAAGGGCAATAACTCTGTATGCTCTGTTATGCTCACTGTCCAACTTATCCATCATTCACATTATAGAAACATTGTTACCAATATTGGTAAAAGAGTGATATCATTTATTGAAGGTATGGCATCAAACGAGCTGAAACTCACTTATTTTACTGCGACTTATTTCAGGAAAATAATTCTCTAATGCATGTGTTTTTTATACATTGTCAAACTCATTCAAGGCTTCATTGAAACAATTTGTCGAATTTTAACCTCAATTTGGTGAAATCCGATAAAAATTTAGCTAGTAATTATTGATTTAACAAGCTGGAAATTTGCTTATTTTTATTAACATAATGCGCGGCAAAAATCCAGGGCAATAAGTGTACAAGTGCATCTAGTTTGCTTTATTTACAAAAAAATCTTTTTGTACCAAATCAACAGATTTGGTAATATGCCAATATCACTGCGTGAACAAGAACATGGTTACGGATGACGACAATGCCATCCACATAAGCTATCAACTGGCCAGTGGTGCTAAAAATTATATTTACATACACAGTGATTGACTAGATACATTAAATAATTGTACAACATCCAGTTCATATATAATAGGCAGTTTTTCCTTGTCTACTTAACATATATATTTATTAATATGAAAACCATCTGTCATATACAGAGTGATACTTCAGCTTTACTTTAATGTTAACATAGTAAAATGTAGAAAAAAATACTTGCACAAACACACTTAAGTTCAGAAATCTTCTCCGTTATACACTTGTCTTATCTCGGTACATAAAGATTTAAAGAATTAACCCACCAAATAACGGCAAAATTACATTACAAACTGGTTATCAAAACTTTTTCAAGGTTTTCAGGTCATATAATACTGTATATGTACCGATTAGAAGTATAGGTTTATTTAACGGGTTCTTAAAATACTCGTGATAAAATATGCAAAAAATGAATTATGAGTTGGTAATTCTTAATTCGATGCTCCAGTTTTGGGGTTTGGCCTGGCTGGTTAAAGGGGTTTATATTGTGTCCAGAGTTTGGATTCTAAAATTTGTAAATTATATATACCGGTACACACCTAGCCGTTTTTAAAAACGGTGTAAATATGTTGTAAAATTTTGCCGTTGTTTGTGGGATAGCTTCTTTAAGTTCAGAAATTTTCTCTCAGTTATACACCTAAGTCTTATCTCAGTATGTGCTAGTACATATATATATAGTTAAAGGTCTATTCCAGTCTATTGTATTAGGGAGTATGGAGAGAACTTGTAAAGATGTAATAGTATTGTCTGAATGGGTTTTCTGTGTAGGTACAAACATGGCAGGTCAACTTTAATACTGAAAACAAACGTTGATTTTCATTGTCTTGAGTTGCACGTGCCAAATGCTGTAGCATTATAAGTTGTACCTACATAGTCTGACCTTGGAAATCCATGAGAAGCACCTCGGAAAGCCATGAGAAGCCCCTCGGAAATCCATGAGAAGCACCTCGGAAAGCCATGAGAAGCACCTCAGAAATCCATGAGAAGCACCTCGGAAAGCCATGAGAAGCATTTAGGATTAAGTCTGATGAATGTCAGATAGATATAGTGCATGAGAAAATGCTGTTCTACTGTATGCTATTGTCTGTATACATGGAAATACCTGGGCTTATCAGACATTTAGCGCTTCTCATGCTTTAGCAAGGTTTAAAATACAACTAGACGGGAAACAGGTCTCTTCTCTAGGAGTAGGCTTCCTCCTTTATTAATCTAATGTTTTATAGGTCAACCTTTAGTATAAGACAAGGGAAAGAAACCAGTACCAAGTATTTATAGACTGGTTCTCGGTGTCTAGCCCACAATATATCCAAATGTTTCTACATGTAAACAGAATTAAATATATTTTTGATTTAATCTTAACATGTCAAATTAAACTAATTAATGCAAATAAGTTCTATAATGTTAATGGCACAAATAAGACCCTGTATTGTTATATACGAGATTCCAAACACTGGTGCAAATACTGTTAAGTATTTCTTTCACATTTACATAACTTTATAAATTACCATATCTCTACAATCTACAACAGTTTGATGTATCCAGACAGTTTGATAACAACATAAGTTAATTGAATTGGGGTTTTAAGGCGCACCAACACATTACAGGTTATATGGCGCCTAACAGGCATGAACATGCCAGGCTCATCTTCCATGTACATCGAGATAAAATATGGAAAATGGGCCTAGAACCTTCTCACCCTGAACTGCAGAGTTGCTGCAAATTAAGTTAAAATAAGAATTCAAACAACCTGTATCCAATGGTATAACATGTTATAATGGAGTGCGTGGTCCAGTGATCCCCGCCTTGGCCACGTTATTTATCCTTGAGCAAGATCATCAATCCACACTGGTTAGTACTGGTTCCACCCAGGTAGCCATCGAGAGTAATTAATATAACTTGCAAGAACTTGTTCCACGATCTATGTAAAAGAAATATGTTTAACCTATAATGGTTTTGTCTTTTAATGCTCACGATTCCAAACTGAATTGGTTTTATGGCGCTCCAACACATGAAAGGTTATAATTTTATGGCGCCTAACAGGAATGAACGTGTCAGGCACATCCTCCATTTACATCAAGACAAAATATGGAGAATGGGCCTAGAACCTTTTTACCTGCAGAACTGCAGAGTTGCTGCAAATTCTATAGTAGACACTCCATTTAAGATGGAGCCACGTTTCCACTTTGCATACACGGTGTCATGATAAAGACCCTGAATTAGCATGATAAAAAATGCATGTGACAGTGTGTCTGTGAGATTACAGTGGTTGTATTCTACCCCGCTAACCACACGGGTCAAGATTCCAGGAAATGGAAATGATACTAAATTGGATATTGGTTCAAGTTTTTAGACCTGAAGATAAGGTCAAGGTCAGATGAAATATGTTATATATATGTATCATAAAAAATACAAATCTGATAGCAATATGGTTATTTATATGCAGGTGATTACCAAGATACTGAGCTTAGTATTTGACACTGAAATATAAGGATAAATGTGTTATAAGCTTATACATTTAAGTTTTGCCTTAAAAGATGTATTATTATTTTATCTAATAAGCATTTATTATGCAAATAAGGTAATTTATTTAATATTAGTCTTTAGTAAAGGGCAAAGGCTCTTTTTTTTTTGCAGTATACATTTACCATTCAAGGATCATTATAATGAAGAACTGATAATTGTTGCAAGCTGTTTTTCAATTTGAATAAAGTTCTCATTTCAAAACAGATAATATAACAACTTTTTTTCTTCTATTGATATAGCCATTATCTCAATATAATTTGCTGAAAAGACAAGTTGAGCCGAATTGGATTTTACACTGCACCAACAAAAAGAGGTCATGTGGAGATACATTATTTAAAAAATCTCAATTATAGTCATAATCAAACTGTCCGATACACACACTTCCCACTGAACATTACACATTTTATAATAACATGCAACAATAATCACACGTTTAGATCACACGCTAAGATTTGTAATCACAACTCATAGTAAAGGCTATCAGTATAACATAAACATAACCATCCATGATCAACATTCATGTTGCAACATAACCATCCAGGATAAACATTCATGTCACAACATAACCATACAGGATCAACATTCATGTTGCACATAACCTTCAATCAACATCATGTTGCACAACCATGACCATCCATGATCACATCATGACAACATCCATCATTAATGTGCAACATACATGACCACCATGATCAACCTTCATGTCACAACATAACCACCCATGACCACATTCATTGCAACATGACCACCATAATCAACCATTCACAACAATAACCACCCAGGATCAGCATTCATGTTGCAACATAACCATGCACACCCCAACATACAACCACCATTCACCAACCCAGAACACCAACTCACCAAAACACACGAACCTTACATAACCCAACCATCACTCAACACCCTACATTCACACCAAATAACCCAGACCATCACACCAATCCCTACCCATACCCCAAATCCCACAACACCCTTCAACCCATAACATAACCCACCCCACTTCACCATAACATACCCCCCCCATCACTCGAACCAATACATACCCCAAACCACCCCACACTTCACCCAACAACATACCCCCACCAACCCCAACCCCTTCAACCCATAACATACCCCACAAACCACCCAATCACCACTAACAATACCCCACCCAACCCCACTCACCCCAACATACCACACCACCACCCATCCATAACATACCCCCACACCCACCTTAACCCAACATAACCCCACCCCAACCTTCAACCCAACATACCCCCCCCACCCCACCCCCCTTCACCCATAACATACCCCCCACACCCCACCCTTCACTAACATACCCCCCCACCCCCAACCCCCTCACCCCACACCAACATACCCCACCACACACCAACCCCACCACTTCACCCCAAAACATACCCCACCCACCCACAATCACCCCCCAACATCAACCACCATAACCCCCACACCACCTCAACCAACATACCCCCACCACATCACCCCATCACCATAACCCCCACCCACTACACCCAACAATAACCCATACCCAACCCACCTCACCCAACAAACCCCCACCACCAACACTCCCCCAACTTACCCCCACACCACCCACTAACCCCTAACATCACCCAACCCACATTCACCTAAAACATACACCACACCCCCACCTCACCCCTAATACACCCCCTCCACACTCAACCCTCTTCTCCCCCCCACCTCACAACTCAAACCCAAATACCATACCCCCCAACTTCCAACACCCCCATCCCATTTTCAACACCACAAACCCCCCCACTCCACTACAATCCATCCTACCCACCTCACCAAAACTCCTCCACCCCCAACACATTACCAACAATACCCTACCCAACCCCAAAATACCCTACACCAACCCAAAAAAACAAATACCCCTCACCACATATCACCAACCACACCATATCCATTCAATCCCCAAATACTACTCAACCTACCTCCCACAACTAAATACATCCCACACTTCAAACTTAACCCACCCACACCTTAAACTCTTAACCACCCCCTAAAAATTCAACCCTTCTCCCAAAAAACCACCCAACCCCAACCCACCCCACCCCAACCACACCTCTACTAAAAACCAACCTAATAATAATAATCTCACTACATCTACAAAAAAACAAACTATTTT
>JAWPHD010013005.1:0-71652 GCA_037043455.1 Cyrtodaria siliqua
ACCAATCAGCGTAAAGGTAAGAAAGGGCATAACCCAAACCTATAAATGCAACCACCTAAATCAACTCAGACCTATTCCGAAAAAATCAAACCAACCAAAACCCGCATTAATTACCGTGCCACGTGTTGTAAAAGAAATCAGTTCAAGCAGATATAAAAGGCGAGCAGTAAATGACGGAAATGCAAGGACCACAGTCAACCAAAACACGTACAGAAACCAACAATAATTACAAAGATGATTAAAAAGGCAAACATAAAAGGTTTGACAATAGGACTACCGCCTTCAGAAATGTGTGTAAGCTAAATGTTAAAGTAGCTCTCCCGCCAACAACAGCCAAATTTCACAAAATATGTATCTACTGACGACGAGGTATAATATGATATTTTGAGAATCCAAACTCTATAGACACTATAAACGTCTTTAACCAGCCAGGTCAAACCTCAAAACTGGAGCATGAAATTACCAACTCATAATTCATTTACGCATATTCAATCACGGGTATATTAATGACCTGTCAATAAACCAATACTTTTAATCAGCACATATACATTAGTATATGGCCTGAACACCAGGATAGGGTTTTGATTAACGGTTTTGTAGCCTAATATTGCCGTTATTTGGCGGGTTCGTTTCTTTAAAATCGACGTTCTTTAAAAATCTAAGCATAAAACTGTCATACATATTAAAAACCTAGAAACATATTTTATTAACTGCTACATGTCTGATCATTCGAAGTTGCATTGGGTTATGGTGCTGATATAATGATTTACCCATCAATGCATTAACCTTACTATGGAGTGCGTGGTCCAGTGGTAGAGCGCCGAACTCCAGATCGAGAGGTCGTGTGTCCGATCCTCGCCGCGGCCACATTATTTATCCTTGAGCAAGATGATTAATCCACATTTCTTAGTACTGGTTCTACCCAGGAAACCATCAAGAGTGATTATCTAAGTTGCAATAACTTTTTTCGCAATCGATGTAAAATAAATATGTTTAAACTAAACCTTACTCTCGGATCCTTATTAGTAAAGTGAAATGAGAGCACTGAGAGCAGAACATGGTATTTTGACTATGAAACGATAATAGCAGTAATTTGACCGTACTGGGCTGTATTTACAAGTATCCAGTAGCGCAACATGCGTTCTTGGACCTCTTGTTTAGTGGAAGATTAAGTATGTGTATACAAAATATGAGTCATAGGGTGGAGCCATTAGTATGGTTGATATTCATTTAACTAAGCACTGTATGTCATATA
Organism: Cyrtodaria siliqua; assembly: GCA_037043455.1. Classification (NCBI taxonomy): domain Eukaryota; kingdom Metazoa; phylum Mollusca; class Bivalvia; order Adapedonta; family Hiatellidae; genus Cyrtodaria; species Cyrtodaria siliqua. The sequence goes on from JAWPHD010013005.1 coordinate 1,256, forward strand.
ATGTGATGAGTTAAACAGCATTGTGACAGGTAACTAATAATTTATAATTTACGTTATATAGCCACGTGCCAAGAGGTTGGTCGGTACCATCTGAGATGGCAAATTCTAATTATTAATTTTGAGGTCATTGACGATTAAATATAATTCTCCAATGGAATAGCAATGCGAGAGGCACAGCTTATGTCATGTTTAGGAACCAAAAACGTGAAAATGAAACAAAAGTGCTGACAACTGGACTATTTTTCTTTCTTTTTTAATCGTTGGTTGGATTTCAATCTTTAGTTTTGATTTTGTTGCGCACACAGATTTTGTTGTAGTAGTAATAGTAGTAGTAGAGTAGTAGAAACAGCAGCAGCAGAGCAGCAGCATTGGCGTCATCACCAGCCGAAGCAGCAGCAGCAGCAGTAGTAGTAGAAGTAGTAGTAGTAGTAATTTCAAGGTATTGACGATTCATAAAAGGAATTAAACGCGCCCAAAATAATATGTTGACAATTTATCATTGCATTACGTTTGTCTTTCTTTTTCAGATCTCAAAACCACATTCAAATCCAAAGTTCCATATAGCTCAAGTCGCCCAAAAGTTACAACCAAAGTAAGTTTACAACATATGCATACATAACATTTTAGCTCGACTTTATGGGTGGGCAGGGGAGAGCTATTGTCATCGTTGCTCTCGGTGTTTTCATCAGCGGCGCCCAGTTATGTTCTTGCATTCAGCTCATTTTTCCATTAAATATTAATCGCCGAAGCATAAACAAGGATCAGTTTTATTCAGGCATTATATAATTTTCTCCTCGATGCGATCACAAGCATACAAAACATCAATCATACTAGAAAGCAATGACATTTCACCAACAACACTACCGACGATTCGATACACAGATGAGGCGTGAACGCTGGAACTCCGCCAATGTACTTCAATACTTTAACAGCAATATTCTACGCCATATTTTAGAATATGGGATAAAAAGACACAGTTACCACTTTAACTAGTTAAATGATGCAAAGTATAAATAAAAGATATTTTTAATTTTGAAATTGCTTCATAACATTTCGTAAACATAATAATAAAATAATAAAAGAATGAATATTTAAACATAAAGAAGTTGTGTGTTTTTCATATGAAACATGACATTTTTTGTCAATATATGGATGTATTATAGTTAAAAAAGTAACGACATATTTCCCCTACTTTCTATATATGGTAAGGACAAGTGTGTTAATAAAGCATCACCCCGTTCTGACATGAAACTTTTAAATAAAAATAGCATTTTTACATTCAAATCTTAAGTGGATTAAATTCATGAAAATGCAATCTCATCTCCCAGGATTGGGGTGGATGAGAGTTGAGTGTGTAGTGGTGGGGTGGGGGAGGACACGGTGTGGTGGGAGTGAGAGGTCTTGTTTGAAACTTATGAGGGAATATAAGAGTCGGAAGTACCTTTTTACAAAAACAAAATTAGTGTGTTGGTTAGGATGTATATATGCTTTTAAATTGGATGGGCTTCATCTTACTGACACAAATGGAAATAGAAATTATTTAAATAGAGTGTTAAATAAAGTTCTCTTGCTAGCATGTCCTAGGAACGAACATTACTAAAACCCCGTTTGGTATACCTCTACCGAAATGAAATGTAGAGATGCATCTGAAGTTTAGCAAGTCCTCTTCCTGTGAAAATATATGAGATTATCTGTATTTATTTGCAACAAAAACTTTGTTCAACCATTCGAGTATTTCATGTTTATCTTTTTCAGCTATGGATCCAAATTTTTCCAGCCGTATAGATATGTTTGCCATTTCATACAGATCTTCCTTTTTACCATGTTTTACTTTCATCCAAAGATCCGCGAATCTATTTCGCAATTCATCCTCAATATCTTCTGTCCTATCTTCGGTGTCATTTTGATCGGTACTATCATCTGACATTTCTTGTGTATCGTCGATATCATTTTGATCTTCTTCTTGGTCTTCTTTTTTGGTCTTCTTTTTGGTCTTTCTTGGTTTTCAATATTTTGTCTTATCCGTGTAATTGTTTTTGTAATTCTTTGACGTTTCTCCCCCATCTCATCCCCGCAGCTATATTTGCTCTCAGTGTCCTACCTTCTGGAGATAAAACTTTTTTCTTTCTTTGGGCTACTAGGATTTTCAATTTGTCTTGCAATTCTTTGATATCTTTCCCCCATCGTTTTCCTGCTGCTATGCTTGCTCGTATTTTTCTCATTTCACTCATAAATAACATATTCAGATTATTCTTGGTGCTTGTAGCATGCTTGTTTTAATGTCAGATGAAAATATCTTGTCTTACTCACTTGCGTCCTGCTTATCGTTACTCGTTCAATATTGCAAAATGTAGAAATAATCCTGCTAGAAGACCTAGTGTTAATGCCGTTTTGGGTCGTGTGATTGGGAAATTTTGCCGAAAGTAGATTCGCCCAAAAGTCGGAAAATAAAATAATTGCGCTCTCCTAAGTTGTATCAGTTGTAAACATGCATGATTTATTTCTTAGTTGCTAGTAGTATAGAAAGGGAGATTTTTTTCCGAGTGGGGATTGCAAAACGAGTTTTAAATTTGTTGGCTGGGCTTGGTAACACAGCATCCCCTCGGCTTGTAACTGATTGTTGTTTTCGATCAGTTTCCGGCGACTTTAGCTTGTTGTTCATGCTGTAACACGCAAATCTACCATCTCGTCATAGGCGACCCCGAGGATAAAACTGTGCCAGTACCCTCAGTTTCTATACTACTTATTGATAGGTTTTACTGGATAATTGATGAACATTATCCTAATTTCGAATCTATGCATACACGTTGTGAGCAACTATCAATGAAAACAGCTGTACCTTTGACTTGTTTAGTAAACAAAAAGAACTGTCTTACATGTCTTGTGACCCCACCTTTTCTGGTGATGTTGTAAGTGAAATTATTAATTAACTACTCAATATCTGCCGTGGTTTGCAGAAAACTACACGCATCATAAAAACAAGGTCAATATGGAGAGAAACTCGGCGAATATGAGAAACCTAAGCCAATAAGAAATTCAAGCAATCTGATTGGATAAGCCAACACGGCCAGTATGACCAAGGCTTTGTTTTCTTTAAGGACACCATTTTGAAGGAAAAAAACACAATGTCACAGCTATGTTCGCCTATGTAATGTAGACAGTCAAAATAATTAAAGTTTGATTATTTGTAAATTCGGTTACATCGTCTTCTCTGAAATATAGCTATTATCACGTTTGCGTGTGATTTTCCGACGCGCCATCGAGCGGTAACCGTGGAAGATTTATTTGAATCAGATACTTGTTATTAAATGTTATATTGAAGATATATCTCTTGTTTTTTCTTACCTGTAAATGATAGTTAAAACATAGGAATAAAGAGAGATATTAAGTAGTTAATTAATAAAAAATGTCATTAATTAAGTGTTTTCATATTGGCCCAGTTATCGGTCCTCGGACTGTCATATTTGCCCGCGGCCGTCGGCCTTGGACAAATATGACAGTTATTGGACCAATAACTGGGCCAATATGAAAACACTTAATTAATGACATCATAAAACTATGTTTCTATATGAAAATTACACTGCTGTATACTTGAAGTTGCAGCAAATCGTTAACATGTGACATTTTAACATTCGTGTCAATGGGGAAAATAATTGGTGGTTTCATACCTATAAAACAGTTACTTTCATTTTGTTTTCCCGTCTAGATAAAACGTGATGAAACATAAATACGCGATTAATTAAAGTTCTCGGAAATAATTATTTCGAAATGCTATTCAGAAATAGAGACGCACACCTTCGGTTACCGTACTATCTCCATTTTCTATGGAAGTCATTATAAAGTTGCATGCGACAACCTAACCGCCATACGATTAAAACGACAGAATGGCTTTAGAAGCCGCAATTCACTATCTTTCTAAATGTGATGGATACTGTCCGAAGCAGCCACTATAATTATTATGCAATTACCATACCATGTTTTCATTACAGATGAATGAAGGTGTGGTAGATGAGCTTAAAAACAGGCGACAGACAATAGAAGCTATATGTGAAACAGGTGTTAACACAAGTAAACGTGCACACGAAATATCCGGCATCAGAGAATCCAACTTTTCATACTGCGCTGTACAAAAAGCTGGCTGTACTATATGGATACGTCTGTTCAAATTCTTGCAAGGACAGAAAAAAAATACGGGGACCCCTATGTCTATAACCAAGTACGAAGTGCATAATAAAGAAGCACGTCTATACAAAACGTTTCCTCTACAAGACAAATTTATCGCGAATTCGTTGAGAGCGATGACAGTCAGAAATCCGTACACAAGATTGTGGTCTGCGTATATCGATAAACTCTTGCTTCCTGACTTTTGGCAGACCAAAGGGAAACAAATAATAAAAACAACCAGAGCAAACTCAACGAAACAGGCACTCAAATGCGGCCATGATGTGACCTTTCCCGAGTTCATACAATACGTCATAGCAACAGGACACCAATTTACTTATGTAAATCAGGACAAGCACTGGCTCCCGGCTAGCGACCTTTGTGACCCATGTCTATTCAAGCCGGAAGTCATTAGCAAACAGGAAACGTTCATGTCAGACTTCAGTTTTGTCCTCGCTAAAATTGGATTGACATCCCTTCTTGATAAAATGAAGATAGCTGACCCTATTGCGTTTGAAATCAAGGACGAAATAAATTATAATTTTAATATATTTAATAAACACGAGGCGTGTATAACCCTAACAGAGTTATGTAAACGAATGTGGACAGCTTTCACATTGAACGGGTACATTCCACCCAATGAAGAGCTTATCTTAAATATGAATGGGGCTAATCTTACTCCAGCATCCTTCTATGAAATTATAAATAAAGTTCGAACAAAAACCAACATGACAAAGATGGCTACAAAGCAGTTTAGGAGTCAGTCTCTAAAAAACGCATACGCTCAAATTCCAAAGAAGCATTTAGATGCTCTTAAAAAACTGTATAAACTGGACTTTGAAATGTTCGGTTACGACAGTTCCTTCGTAGATGAATTGAGTACCTAATACTAGTATTTACTGTGTAAAATAAGTTTATTTTTTGGGGCGGTTGTTTTTTTGGATTTTTTAGACAAAATTCACCTAGTACCTAAATAAGTTGTATATCAGTGAAACAGACATTTAAGTGGTAAATAAAAAATATCTTACTTTTCAAAATCGGTGAAGAAATAAAAAATCATGCATGATAGCTATTTGTGATGGGGCATTTCCAATGGAAAATTTTGCTGCATGAAAATAAAATGAAAGAAATGGGTTTTTTAGAATGTGTTATCCAAAAATGATATATTAATCAATTAAGACATCCTGATTTTTTGTAGCAAAATATGGAGAATAGATGGTATGTTTGTAATGACCCATTCTCAACAGCAGAACTGAAAAAAGGGTAGATGATTTAAAATTAGGTAAATCTACAGGACCTAGTGGTGTACTATCAGAAATGATAAAATATACTTTAGCTGGTATATCACCGATTATTTTACCGTTATATAATAGAATAATTGAAACTGGTATTTTTTCGTCCGTTTGGGGACAGCATTTATGTCCATTTCACAAATCGGGCTCACTAAGCGGCCCTTATAATTACCTTGGTATCTCATTAATTGATACTTTAAATAAAGTCATAACTGGAATGATGTTCAATAGATTAACATTTTGAGAAGAAAATTGCAATAACATTGGTGAGGCACAATCAGGGTTAGGCAATGTTAGTCTACAATTGATTACTTATTTACACTTCGGGCCATTATTCAAAAGAATTTGCAGCAACTCTGCAGTTCAGGGTGAGAAGGTTCTAGGCCCATTTTCCATATTTTATCTCGATGTACATGGAAGATGAGCCTGGCATGTTCATGCCTTTTAGGCGCCATATAACCTTTTCATGTGTTGGTGCGCCTTAAAACCCCAATTCAAAAGTATATACGTAAAAAGGTGGTGTTTTTTTTATTGTTTGTTTATGGACTTTTCAAAGTCATTTGATAAGATAAATCATACAGAACTATTCAATAGTCTTACAAGAAAGGGTGTAGGTGGTACATTTCTAAAAGTATTGGCAGCAATGTATATAGTAGTCTTTTGTCATGCGTTCGTACTGATAGAAATAGTTATACACATTTTTAAATGCAATATTGGATGTCGGTGATATCTTTGCACTTCTTTATGCTGACGATATGGCCAACTGTGTATATACTGTGAGACAACTTCAATCACAAATAAATGTAATTTCTAGTTTTGTGTAATCGCACAGGTATGTCAACTTAAATCTTGGGAAGACAACAATCATAATTTTCAGATATTGTCGATATTTTAGAGGTAACGAAACATGGTCATACCATGATGATAAACTTGAAACTGTTTCCTGTTAGAAATATGTACATGGGTCTTTATATGACACCAAAACTAATATGGACAAAGGTTCAAGAAACATTAGCCAACCTAAAGCAGAAGCAATAATTTCAATATCCAAACTGCAACGTATAATGTTGTCTAATTTGATTATTATGAACTCTTCAAACTCTTTAATATCATGGTTGTACCAATTTTGACATTGGCTCAAAAAATTTGAAGCTATCAATCTTGTTATCGCATTGAAAATGTCCCTAACCAATTCTGCATCCCGATGTTTAAAGTTATATAAAATCAAGTTAAGTGAACGAAATATCAGTTACCAGTCAAACAATAAATTAAGCAGCTGACCGACCAACCGACTGACCAACGGACCGCCCGCCATGATGATTCCATTATACCCTCTCAAACTTCGTTTGTGGGTGGCATACTAGCGTTTTTGAGCGTTTTGTTCTAGGAAAGGTCAGTTTACCGAATTCAACAATAACATTTCTAGACTTAAGTCTTATTTAATTGTAAATTCGAGAGCTCCTTTATACGGAATTTAATCTGATATAACTTTTGAATGGATATTTTAATATTTTACTACCTATATTAATTAACTTCATCCCAATCTTTAACCAAACTGACCCAGAATATGTATATTGCAATAAATGCCTGGTTTCTTCAGCAATGTGTTTCACGTCCTCTCGATTTGAACTGAGTAGTTTAAATTATTTAAGATTTATAGTTTGTAAGTACAAGCACAATAGTAGGCGGACTCAAAGACCTCATGTAGGACCGCAGTATGCCATGTGGAAAAATACTCCAGAAAAAACGCCACATGGCACATTTACGAACAAAATAAATCTGGGGAAATCAAACAATACAATTAAATTGCCAAGAAAATACTTTTTATTCATTCTACTTATTGCAAGTTCTGCAATTTAACATAGTTTTGAATACGTTTTCAGATTCCACCTATAAAAGAAATTTCGCAGGTTTTGGCTATTTTATGTTTTATTACACGAAATAATGAACCATGTTCATTTATATATATAGTTTTCACAATTCAATATAAATGTAAAGTGTTGATAGTGGGCTGCTTAAGATGACTAAGAAAGTTCAGCTTGTCAGCTTGCCAGGTTTGGAGAGCGCAATCAATTACACCAATCAATTACACGTTGTTTAAATATAGCTATGTGACAACGCAGTATGCCATATTGCTGCAGTATGCCATTTAGCAGTATGCCATTTATATGGCTCACTGCAGCAGTTTATATGGCTTACTACAGCAGTTTATATGGCTTACTGCTGCAGTATGGCATACTGCGTCATAAAGTGTAACCTGTGAACTTTTTCATATGGCAAAGTGCAACAGTGCTTTGTTAATTTTGAGATTATGGTAACAAAAACTCTTATTAAATTATCAAAATAAAACAATTTGATAAAACTATTAGTTTAAATATACCTCTAAAGCATAAAATTGCTTTTTCTAGATTGAGGTGTTCTGCACATAATTTAAATGTTGAAACAGGAAGACATTCCAATACCCTATATCATGAGAGAAAATGTATGTTGTGTATGTCAGGAGACGTAGAAGACGAATACCATGTAATCTTGCAATGTTCATATTTTGAAGATTTGTGCAATAATTTTTGTATGTTAATATGAATGGTGTATCAATACGATTTTATATAACTTTAAACATCGGCTGTTCTAATCGTGTTATTTAAATTATATACTTAACGCCATTAAAAGTGCAAGTTTTTTTTAGTTTTTTTTGTGTTTATTTTTAATTAAAATGTCTCCAAGATCGACTGTAGTGTTATGTACATGTTAGAAATGTTTGAATACATTCTATAACTTAATGAAAACTGCCGATGCATATAAATTGCATCTATGCAAATATGTGTAAAGGAATACTGACTAAAAGATGACTGTTCTTTCAAACTATCGATAATATACTCGAAACATACATTAAAGCTCTTCCAGAACACAATGAATATTCGTGTATCTATAATGTACAATGTACGTTAAACTGTGTATTTTCTATGTATGTACTTATGTCATGTATTTACGTCACGCTGTAACTTTAAAACGTTTAGTATAATACATAAATTTGTAATATTTGTATTATTACTGAATAAAATGTTGTCGCTGTCATTGTCATGTATCTCACTTTAAAGTTTTATATAAAAAGTGATGTTATATGATAATGAACTTTGATCTATTGCTTGCCGCATTTGTTTCTTTGAGTTATCAGACACAAGTTACCTTCTTCTATTATATATCACTGAAACAGCCATTTTAGTAGCAAATAAAAACTAACTTACGTGTAAGAACATGGCATAAACCACGAAGTATACATGTAAGAACGCGGCGTAACCCACAAAGAATACATGTAAGAACGCGACATAAACCACAAAGAATACACGTAAAAACGCAGCATTAACCACAAAGTATACATGTAAAAACGCGGAATAAACAACAAAGTATACATAGAACAAGAGCTGTCAGAGAACAGCGCAGCTCGACTATTCGATTTTTCAGATAATAATAAATTATATTGCTAGTATATACCATCAGAAAACAAGGCTACAACAATGTGGGGTTGGATTGGGGGCACAACATAACTATGTGTAAGAAATGACCAAAACTACACAGAAATATGTAAAAAAAAATAAAAAAAAATCGAGTTTTGAGTGGGGGGGGGGTGGGGATGGGGGAGAGGCGGAGGTGGGTGGTGGAGGATTGCGGGTGGTGAGGGCAACATATATTTGTAAGAAGCTATGTAAGAATTCACCAAAACAACACAAAAGTATGTAAAAAAAATAATTAAGAATCGAGTTTTGAGTGGGGATGGGGGAGAGGCGTGGGGTGGGGAGGGCAACATATATGTGTAAGAAGCTATGTAAGAATTGACCAAAACAACACAGAAATATGGTAAAACAAAATAAAAATAAAAATATTTCGATTGGGGGAGAGGGGGGCGGGGGTGGGGGGTGGGGGTGTCAAGATAGCTATGTGTAAGAAGAAGAATATGTAAAAAAAAATCGAGTTTCGAGTGGGGTGGGGGTGAGGGGTGAGGGGGAAAGTGTGTGGGAGGGGTGGGTGGAGGGGGAAACATATATGTGTAAGAAGCTATGTGTAAGAAATTATCAAAACAACACAGAAATATGTAAAAAAAAAAAAAAAAAAAAAAAAAAAGAGTTTCGAGTGTGTGTGTGGTGTGTGGGGGGGGGGGGGGGGAGAGAAGCAGGGGGGGGGAGGGAGCAACATATGTGTAAGAAGCTTTGTGTAAGAATTGACAAAAGCAACACAGAAATATGTAACAAAAAAAAAGAGTTTCAAGTGGGGGTGGGAGCGGGGGTGATAGGCGGGAGTGGTTTGGTGGGGGGCGGGAGTGGGCAACATATATGTGTAAGAATTGACTAAAACAACACAGAAATATGTAAAATAAAAAAGTTAAAAAAAATAAAAAGTGTAGTGGGAGTGGGGGCGGTGGTGGGGGTGGGGGTGCGAGGAGGGAGCCCATGCCCCAATATCGGTGAAGTATGAATAAGATGCATAATGCTATAAGAAATCCCAAACCAAAATTATAGATATACATACTTACATGCAAACCTAGATGTGAAACAAACACATTTTAAGGGCTATCAGAATTTGGGTTCCATGGGAGCCCAGGGGTTACAGGAACCAAAATTACCTAAGCAGCCCTTAAGATCATGCTATAAGGAAGCCCATGGCCAAATTTGGTTGTGCTAGGGCAAGAATTGTAAGAGATATAGACTTGTAAACACAGCTTACACGCACATTTTATGTGAAATGGGACACATTTTATGGGCTATCATAATTTGGGTTCCATGGGAGCCCATGGGTTACAGGAACCAAAATTGCTTATGCAGCCCTTAAGATAATGCTATAAGGAAGCCCATGGCCAAATTTGTTTGTGCTAGGATAAGAAATGTAAGAGATATAGACTTGTAAACACAGCTTACACGCAAACCTTGATGTGCGACGCCAACGCGACGCCAACGCCGACGCCGATCCCGGGGTGATTACACGTCTCACACCACAATTAATTTTCCATAGGGTCCCATTGTAATGTTTTTGTTCGTGGCATAGAGATAAAACAGATTTTGCAAAATGTATTTATGCTTAAATTCTTCATTGATCCAATATCTGCAATTTAAAACACATTTAACAAATATTTACCAGATTGAACTTTTTTTAATTTCATGTTTGCGTGACACCTATCAAAATTTAGACAAAAATACAACCCCGTAGTGATAAGACCCATGATGTGTAAATGAAGCAGAATTATCTAGAAATCTTATATCAACATGCATTTTTCTGTGATCTTTTCCTAAAATGCTGTAGATTTAGAACCTGGTAAAGATAAATCAATGTATCCTGTAAAATGTAGAAAAGCGAACTTGTTTTTTTTTATCTACCTCCTTCATCTGTAGGGCACGAGTATTCAAGGGAGATAATAGTGGTGTGAGTCCAACATAAGCTCTCTTATTCTTCGAATAGTTATTCTTCGAATAGTCGAGCTAAAAACGCGGCATAAACCATAAAATATAAATGTAAGAACGTGTCATAAACCACAATGTATAAATATGAGTGTGGTAGTCAGTTTTCACTAAAGATGTGATTGTTTTGTATTCTTTTAAATAGTTCATTACGATAAGTACCTTTAACTATAGTATATGAAGTGTACCTTTAACTATAATGTAAAAAGCGTACCTTTAACCTTATGGAAGGAAGTATACATTTAACTGTGTTATGGAAGTACACCTTCAACAGTGACCAATATATTGATATGTGTATTGAAGTGTAACATTATTTTGATTGGACAATTTAATGGCCAGTTCATAACACTTCAATTTTATTGGTTGTATATTTTACCGCCTAAATCATGAAACTACCTTCTGGGCAGTTGGAAGAAAATATTTAAAAGGAAAATATCTAGAACGTTAAAATGGAGTTTTCTCAAAATGTATAATTCAAGCTGGACACTTGTAAAGTCAATTAAATAAGTAAATATAAACTACTAGTTATTTGAGTATACTCAGTAGAGTGTAAATTTAGGAAAGAGAAATTTGGGTAAGTTTATTTTATGACATATTTTTTTGTTTTGAATGTTGTTGATGAATGCAAAACACAGGTTTACAAGTGTGTAAATTGTGTGAAAAAATCCGTATCACTTTGCGTGTTTTAATGTCTGTATATGTTTTATAAGAATACTTTAAAGAAGGTATGAGGCTGAACCCTCCCCCCCCCCCCCAACACCCCACTTTTGGTACGCAGTATTTAGGGCGTTTTAGGCGGTATTCCGTACGCACGAGCCTGGTACCCCCCCCCCCCCCCCCCACCCACTTTTGGTACGCAGTATTTAGGGCGTTTTAGGCGGTATTCAATACGCACGAGCCTGGTACGCAGTACTCGCACAACACACTATTTAGTATTTAGTACTCATAAAATGTGGTACGCAGTATTTAGGGCGTTTTAGGCGGTATTCAGTACGCACGAGCCTGGTACGCAGTACTCGCACAACACACTATTTAGTATTTAGTACTCATAAAATGTATTTTTAAAGCAAAATATGTACAAAAAAAATCATAAAATGTAAATAAAGGTCTAATTTTGATAATCGGGCCTTCATTCATCGAGCAGATACCGGCTCTTAGGTGTTTTAGGTCATCATTCAAATTAGAGTTATTGCCCTTTGTAATTTTATACTTAGAATTTTTGTCCGGAGCTAATAGTATTCAGTACTCGGTCTCTAAAGTAAGGAGTATTCAGTACTCGTGGGGGAGGGGGTTGGGGGGTTACATCCTCAGGTATTGCATTGCACCTAATGGAATGACATGTGAAGAGCTTGATTTGTATTTTATGTGTTTAAATCTAATGGAAATATATGTCTTTGTATTCATATGTAAGCAATATGAGACGCGTTATGCTAATTGTATACAGGGGCGTATCTAGCCCTCTGTTGTGCTAGGGGGGTCCGGGGGCATCCCCCCCCCCCCCCACGGAAAATTTTGAAAACAATGGTGCAATCTGGTGCATTCTGGGCGTTCTGAGGTGCTTTTGTCAGAATCATGTGGATTCAGCCGCGTACTCGCGTATAGGCAGCTGCGCGCCTGGTATATGTTAAATAAGGAGACGCAAACAACCTATAATTATATGTACCTAAAATCTCATTATAGCCTAAATGTTTTCATGGACGATTTACGTGTGTATTGATTAGTCCATCATTTAATGGAGACAGGTCGTTTCGCCCACCGGGTATATGTATAAATAGTAATGAATGTAGGGGTATGTTAGCGTTATGGTTATCATAAAATCGGAGTATATTAGCATTATTGTTATTACAATCATAAAATAGAAATGTATGGTGATAATGAAAACATTAATAATGATTTGTTGTTGTTTTTATAAAAGAATATAATAGTTTTTGTATTTTTAATTATTATTGCAAAACGACAGTACAATGATGTATTAATTATCTTGATATTGTCTGGTAAATCACCCGGTCAATAGTATTTCCATAGTCTATTTCTTAAGTAAGTATATTAAAAGTAATACAAGCTGGAGAATACAAGCTGGATAATAATAATTGTTTAAAACATGTGCCAGATTTGTGTTGCGAATGCAATATCATACAATAAGAAATTGTAACAGGTAACTGATAAACAATTTAATATCATAGATAATCCATCGATCAATCTACAAAAAAAAAGTAGACCTATTGAAGTGAAATTAAATGTCAGTATGAGAACCTTGCATCGACGTTATTTAGAAGAGCATATTTATTTCGAAAGTCAGGTGTTAACAAACTGTATAGAGCGATTTTCAATAAAAGAAACACTTCCCGCAACCCCCTGCGTGTTCACACATTCAATTCAATTCAATTATTTTATTCAGCATAAACATCATACAATTAGCAATACGTCTAAATTCTCGTTTCACACTCAGCTGTCATTAATATGCATCACGGGCGTCCTAATTAGATTGCTAATTATGTTAATTCGACTACTTGTTTAGACACGTGCCGTATTTATATATATATCATTATTTTAATAAGAACCCTGCTATATCGCAACTTAAGATTATTTTGTTGATATTGATATTTTCCCTTAGAGTTGGCATATTTATATTTTAAATAAGGTAAAGAAAAAGGGAATCTAACCTTAAAATTAGACACGTGCCATATTTATGCTGCAAATTGCAACATTTACAGGAAAAAGTTTGATAATTAAAACGTTTATGCCGGGAAGAGTTTGACACATGTCATGGTTATTAATCGTATAATAATGCGAAACTTGTTTTTTGTAATTACATAATTTTGTTAGCAAATTATATCTTTCAACATCTTGCCGGTACCAAAGCAGCCTTGTAAAATCTGTATGAAGCAGTGTAATACTGACTGTCTGTACTGTCAAGTAAGTAGCTTTTTACATTAATAAAGGATAGTAGGCAAGTGTGTATTTATGTCAACGATACAGTTTAGTGTGTAAGTATGCAGATATTGAAGATGAGTACCACTTTGTTTTAGCACAGAGATATTAATAAACAGATAGGAAACTTCCTATCTTAACCAATGAAGTAACCAAAATATCACGTGGCACCTTAACTTTTCCTTCTATCTTCTCTCTCAATTATTCACCGATTTTGATGAGAATACATCTAAAAGATTCACAGTGAATAGCAAAATGGTATTATAATAATTTATGTTTATTTTCAAAATAAGAAATTGTATAAAAAAATGTTTTAAGTTTAAAATGTCATCATTTTTCGATTTTCTCTTAAAAATCAATGTTTTGACATAGTCAAAGTTTCCATCAAACTCCTTTTTTGCTCTTGATGTAAGATAAAACAAAATACTATCATTACCGTCGCCCAAGTGTGTATACATTTGTATTTAACTAATGCAAGCAATCAGTACGATAATTCTGATACATTTGGCAAGTATATTAAAGAATATTTTAACCAGAGAAATGCCATGATTGATAATTAATTATTTCGTTCATCCTCTGTAGTGGTGATACAGAGTTTAGACGGTATAGGTATCACTATATTCATACAATTTAATGGGGGGTTTTATATTGCATTTGTTTCCATAACACATATGTTGTTTTTTTTTAAATCTTGGCAGACATGTGATCAATGGACTCATCATTATACGTGTGAATTATTGACGAAAAAGGCTTGTAAGACATTTGCAAAGCTTGACTACACCTGTGTAAATTGTACAGCTGATCCATATCATAGAGGATAAAAGAGTGTTTTTTTGTTGTTGTAGAAAACGTACAAAACGTCGGAACTGTGGACATGAAGCATCCGCAGTAAAAAGATGCGATGACACGCGACTGTCACACATCCGCGTAGAAAATGCTCGGCATTTCATTTTCTCGACGCAGAAACAGCTGCGGCTATTGAAGCAGGCCAAGCGCTGGTACATGGATGGCACAAGGTATGTCAAAGAATTGGTTTATACACATACTACTAGTATTTTTTTACTAGTATGTCACAAGCTGTTTCGTTTGGTATAATTTCCGATTTCCGATGTTAGATATTTAATAATTTATTTTTATTTCAGGTAATGTAACAGGTACACACATATATATACATACATGTATAATACATAGAGGATCTGAGATGAGTTGTCATTTCATACAAAATTTTATTAAACGAGTTCAGGAATTTATTAAGCGAGCCTCTGGCTAGACACATTCCACCGACATTCAACGAGTTAAAGGGGCAGGCCAAGATCGAACCACTAAAGAAACTAGTTGATTATATCGACAAACAGTGGATGAGGAATCGCCTGTTCGATGTTCGGTCATGGTCGGTTTTTGGCTGCAGCATTAGAACCAACAATGACGTTGAAGGTACGCTTATTTGTATGTTTTTCTTTCTGATTTGGCTATCCGCGGAGCGAAATTTGCAAAGCATTTACTCTATCTTCGTGAACGTTGGTATAAACCTAGTTTTAAATTAAACCTATTGAAAATATTATTGCTATAAACTTATTGAAAATATTATTGCTATTTTATTACCAGGGTGGCACTACAGGCTAAACCAACGAGCCGGTCATATCGGGCTAACGTTTTACCGTCTAGCCCCTCTCCTGCGAAAGGAGGCAGAGCTCGTGGAACTACAGTCCCGTCTAGTCACTGATAATCTGCTGACTAGGGAGACCAGAACAAGATACACCAAGCTCGAGGAAGGCATCCAGAAGCTGTGGAACAGATATTCCGACGATGAAATAACCACAGCTCAGTTATTGAGAGGCTGCGCCCGTCAGTTTGCTCCGTCAGATGTTGATGGCAACCAGGCGGCAATAACAGACGATTAGTCTAGTTATGTTGTATGCAATTACGATTTATATGTATTGCACGATATTTTGCTTGAGAAAAAAAAAATTAAAAAAAGGCACCAAAAAATGTGTCAAAATGTTACAGATTAAAGCAACTATTACACAAAGCAATTAATTGTGATTATATTTACTAATTTTCCGTTATTACAACAAAAATATGATAAATGGTGGGCGAAACGACTTTGGCGGACGAAACGACTATGTGCGAAACGACCGATGGGCGAAACAACATGGTATACTGGAGGGCACAAAACCTCTTTGGACTTTTACAAAGACTTTTACAAAAACTCTTTGGACTTCAAAATCATTAAAACTGGAGGGACAAAACCTCTTTGGGTTTTTACAAAAACTCTTTGGACTTAAATATCATTAAAAATGGAAGACAATGAACCTCTTTGGACTTTTACAAAAAATCTTTGGACTTTAATATCATTATAACTGGAGGGCACAACGCCTCTTTGGATTTTTACAAAAACTCTTTGGACTTTAAATTCATTCAAACCGGAGGGCACAAAACTTTTTGGACATTTATAAAAACTTGTATAAAACCTCTTTAGACTTTTACAAAAACTCTTTGGACTTTAAAATCATTAAAAATGGAGGGCACAAAAACTTTTTTTGTCTTTTACAAAAAACTCCTTGGACTTTAAAATCATTAAAACTGGAGGGCTCAAAACCTCTTTGGACTTTTACAAAGACTCTTTGGACTTTTAAATCATTAAAACTGGAGGGCACAAAACCTCTTTGGACTTTTACAAAAACTCTTTGGACTTTAAAATCATTAAAACTGGAGGGACAAAACTTCTTTGGATTTTTACAAAAAGTCTTTGGACTTAAATATCATTAAAAATGGAAGAAATAAAACCTCTTTGGACTCTTACAAAAACTCTTTAAACTTTAAAATTATTAAAACCGGAGGAAATAAAACCTCTTTGGACTCTTACAAAATCTCTTTGGACTTTACAATCATTAAAACCGTAGGGCACAAAACCTCTTTGCAAATTTACAAAAACTCTTTGGACTTTAAAATCAATAACACTGGAGGGCACAAAACCTCTTTGGACTTTTACAAAGACTTTTACAAAAACTTATTGGACTTAAATATCATTAAAAATGGAAGAAATAAAACCTCTTTGGAATCTTACAAAAACTCATTGGACTTTAAAATCATTAAAACTGGAGGGCCCAAAACCTCTTTGGACTTTTACAAAAACTCTTTGGACTTTAAATTCATTCAAACCGGAGGGCACAAAACTCTTTGGACTTTTACAAAAACTTTTATAAAACCTCTTTGGACTTTTACAAAAATTCTTTGGACTTTAAATTCATTCAAACCGGAGGGCACAAAACTCTTTGGACATTTACAAAAACTTTTATAAAAACTCTTTAAACTTTAAAATCATTAAAATTGGAGGGAACAAGACCTCTTTGGACTTTTACAAAACACTTTGGACTTAAAAGCCATTACAACTGGAGGAAATAAAACCTCTTTGGACTTTTACAAAAACTCTTTGGACTTAAAATATCACCAAACTGAAAGTGATAAAACCTCGTTGGACTTGATTAAAAGCCTCCTTGAACTTAATACAAAACCTCTTTGGATTTTCCATATCTCTTTAGACCTTAATATCCTTAACATTAGGAAGGATAAAATCTCTTTGGACTTTTACTAAAAACTCTTTGATACAATTCCTCTTTGTACTTTCTAAAACCTCTTTAGACCTAAATATCTTCAAAAATATGGAGGGACAAAACCTGTATGGTCTTGAGCAAAATCTCTTTGGCCTTATTATAAAACCTCTTACTCTTTAGACCTAAACATCCTTAAAAAACTGGGACGGTTAGGCTTAACATATCATCAAACTGAAAGTCATTAAACCTCGTTGGACTTGAGAATAATTTCGTTGGAATTAATAAAAAACCTCTTTGGACCTTGAAGGGATAAAACCTCTTTGTACTTTTTACAAAAAGCTCTGGATTTCTGCATCCTAAAAATGTTCGAGATAAGACCTCTTTGATCTCACTTTCTGCCTACTATTGTACATCTGATTACTAACTGAACATTAACCCGTTTAAATAGAAACAAGTTTTGAATCTGTATAAAAATAAGAGGCCCAAGAGGGCCTGTATTGCTTTACTGGCTATATGGAGTCTTTGATGGGGAACACGACAACAACATGCGCAACTAGGCTTGGTACTGATCATTCCTGCCAAGTTTCACTGAAATCCAGCAAAGGGTTCAGAAAAAAATGTCTGGATACAATTTGTGTATATTAGGCCATAAGTCATTCAACCAGAACTAAGCGATGATAGGCTCAACTAGGCTTGGTTCTCATCATCCCTGCCAAAATTCGTTGAAATTCGGAAAAGAAGTTGAGAAGGATCGGTTCAGAAGAGACTAGTCTGGATAAAGTTTGTGTATCAAAGCCTTTAAAGGGCTATAACTCCGCAAAAATCATTCAACCGAAACACGGCGATGACAGCGATGACATGCATCGCATGCACAACTAGGCCTGGTACTGATAATCCCTGCAAAGTTTCACTGAACTCCGGTCAGGGGTTCAGGAGAACGTAGTCTGGACAAAATGTGTATATTAAAACCTTTAAAGGGCCATAACTCAGCCACAAATCTTTCAAACGAAATACGGCGATGACATGCATAACTAGGCTTAGTACTGATCATCCCTGAAAAGTTTCATTGAAATCCAGCCAATGGTTCAAGAGAAATAGTCCAGATAAAGTTCGTGTAGTAAAACCGTTAAAGGGCCATAACTCAGCCAAAAAATCATTCGAGCAGAGCATAGTGATGATATGCACCACTAGGCCTGATACTGATCATCCCTGCAAAGTTTCGCTGAAAACCGACCAGGGATTCAGGAAAAAAAGTCCGGACAAAGTTTGTGTATTAAGACCTTTAAAGGGCCATAATTCTGCCAAAATTCATTCAACTGGAACACGGTGACGATATAGATAACTATATTTGGTACTGATCATTCCTGCCAAGTTTTATTAACTTCTGGCCAAATGAAAGTCCTATCGTCTTAATGAGGCAAAATACAGCATGTTCTACTAAATCAAGGGCCGTAACTCTATAGTTACTAATACGATTTCACTGGTTTTCAAAATTGTCTGAGCTTACATTGATATTAACACTCCTTATTAAGTGTGGTAAAGATCAAGTAATAAATGAAGGTGCTAGAGTGTTCACAAGCGCCCGTTCACAAGGCAGAATATAGCTTTATTCCAGAAAAACAACGGCCATAACTCTGTTGTTACTATCCCATATGGCTGGTTTTCCGAACTCGTCCGAGCTTTCTAAAGAAAAAGCAGCTACACATTAAAGACGCTCTTTAACACCTCTTTGTAGCATGGTCACTGAAAATTTTCTTTGTAATAGCACAGGTGTAAATCGGTAAATCGTTTAATTGAAAATAACACCTGTCAGAATAACAGTTAGAATAACAAGTTAGAGTATGGCAGGGAGCTGAAATGGACATGCTATAAAACAAATAGAGTATGGTTAATTTAAACACCTCGATGGGATACGCCCATCTCGATGTTTAAATTAACCAACTCAATGACACCATACTCTATCTATTACTTAAAGTATATATTGAAGTTTTCCTGGCTGCCATGTGTTTAACTATAAGATTTTGATCCAATTGTATAATGAATGGCAATATAGCATAATTTGATTTTGTTTATGCAACTCAAATAATATTTTTACATTAAAACATTCAATGACAAATAGACAGGCTCTCATAAATATCTAATACATGTATATATTAATATGAAGGAAAAACTAACAGTGGTCCGCGGTCCCGGTTGGTCCCGGATCTCGAGTTTTATCCCGTTTTAGCGCCCACCATAAACCACGGCATAACATAGTGCGGTTATCATTCAATAAAACGTGTTCAAACAGAGTTTTAAAACTGGACGAACAATTGATTTTCAATAAAGTCACTACAAATGTCTGACGTAATGTTATATACGTTTAACGTACAGTTTACAGCGGGTTTTTTCACCATTTTGAGAATGGGTCCGTGACCGGTCAAATTGGGAAAAAACACGCGATTTTTCTCAAAATTGGAAAAAAACGCGCGATTTTTCTCAGAATTGGGGAAAAAAATGTTTATGTATTTTGTTCAATTTACACAGAAAAGCAGAAGAAACGTCGAAAACCCTGGTAAAAAATCTTATTTAGAAGATTATTCTAAAACATTTTACAATTTTGGGAAGAAAAATCTGGAATTGGAAATGTTTTTGTGTTTTTTTACTCAAAATTGGGAAAAATGCTATTTTTTGGCGATTGGGAACGGGAACGTTTACCGGACCCGTCCACAGAAGGAAAAAAAACGCTGGTTTATAACTACTTATGAAAGGTTATGTATTCATACACTGCCTGATTGACACTTCTAAAACTCTTTACGGTGCTCGGTGTGTAAATCGCTTTGGAATCTAATGTATCCGGTGGGGGAGGGGGGAGGGGGGGGGGGGGGGTCGAAACGAACCGGGACCCATTATGAGAAGTTGACGATGATCAGGAACACCATAGCACCATATGTGTAGAAGTTATTGAGTCATTCATATTTAAAGGTGTCATGTATCTTTAAATGTAATTAATGATGAGCATTGTATTTTACATATCTTTTGAATTACAATATTTTTTGTTATGGTAACTGGCATTGCAATATATTGTAAGGCACTATATTGAAATTCACTGTATTGTAATTCATTGTATTATTGCGGGTGAAAGTATTATTTATATTAGATGTTCAGTGAGAAAGTAATATGATGTATTGTTGAATGCATATATTTATTGTAATTTTAATATATTTCAGTTGTTATCGATTGATTTCATCAATTGATTGATTAAATATGGAAACATATGAAGAATTGTTTTGTCTAACTACGGGTCACTATCAAGCCCCTATTACGTGAGAACGCGGCATAAACCACAAAGTATACATGTAAGAACGCGGTATAATACACAAAATACATGTAAGAACGCAGCATACACCACAAAGTATACACGTAAAAACGTGGCATAAACAACACAGTATACCTGTAAGAACGTGGCATAAACCACAAAGTATACATATAAGAATGTGGCATACACCACAAAGCATACCTGTAAGAACGTAACATAAGCCACAAAGTATCCCTAAAAGAACGCAACATAAATCTCATAATATACATGTATGAACGTGGAATAAACCACACAGTATACATGTAAGAATGTGGCATGAACCACAACGTATACATGTAAGAACGCGGTATAAACCATAAAGTACGCATGTAAGAACGTGGCATAAACCACAAAGTATACAGGTAAGAATGACGCATAAACCACAAACTATATTATGTAAGAACGTGCCATAAACCACAAAGTATATAAGGGAGAACGTGGCATAAAACACAAAGTATACCTGAAAAAACGCAACAAGAACCACATAGTATACATGTAAGAACGTGCAATAAAACACAAAGTATACTTGTAAGAACATGGCATAAAACACAAAGTATACATGTAAGAATGTGGCATAAAACACATAGTATACATGTAAGAACGTGCAATAAAACACACAGTATACATGTAAGAACGCGGCATAAACCACAAAGTATCCATCTAAGAACGCGGCATAAACCACAAAGTATACATATAAGAATGTGGCATACACCACAAAGCATACCTGTAAGAACGTAACATAAGCCACGAAGTATACCTAAAAGAACGCAACATAAATCTCATAATATACATGTAAGAACGTGGAATAAACCACACAGTATACATGCAAGAATGTGGCATGAACCACAACGTATACATGTAAGAATGACGCATAAACCACAAACTATATATGTAAGAACGTGCCATAAACCACAAAGTATATATGTGAGAACGTGGCATAAACCACAAAGTATACCTGAAAAAACGCAACATGAACCACATAGTATACATGTAAGAACGTGCAATAAAACACAAAGTATACTTGTAAGAACGTTGCATAAAACACAAATTATACATGTAAGAACGTGGCATGATCCACCAAGTATACATCTAAGAACGTGGCATAAACCACAAAGTATACATGTAAGAACGTGGTATAAACCACAAAGTATACATGTAAGAACGCGGCATAAATCACAAACAATACATGTAAGAACGCGGCACAAAACACTAAGTATACATGTAAGAACGTGACATAAATCAAACAGTACACCTGTAAGAATGCGACATAAACCACAAAATATACATGTAAGAACGTGGCATAAACCACTAGGTATATGTGTAAGAACGTGGTATAAACAACAAAGTATACCTGAAAGGATGCAACCTAAACCAAATAGTATACATGTAAGAACGTGGCATAAACCACAAACTATACGTGTAACAACGTGACATAAACCACAAAGTATACATGTAAGAACGCAATATAAATGACATAGTATACATGTAAGCACGTGACATAACCACAAAGTATACTTCCAAAGAACGCAATATATATATATAAACCACATATTATACATATAAGAACGTGGCATAAACCACAAAGTACACCTGAAAGAACGCAACATATAAACCACATAGTATACATGTAAGAACGTGGCATAAACAACACAGTATACATGAAAGAACGTGGCATAAACAACAAAATATACATGTAAAAACATGGCATAAACCAAAACGTACACATGTAAGAATATGACATACACCACAAAGTACATAAATCTCATAATATACATGTAAGAACGTGGAATAAACCACACAGTATATATGTAAGAATGTGGCATGAACAACAAAGTATACATGTAAGAACGCGCTATAAACCACAAATTACACATGTAAGAACGTGGCATAAACCACAAAGTATACATGAAAGAATGACGCATAAACCACAAGGTATACATGTAAGAACGCGGCATAGACTACAAGGTATACATGTAAGAACGTGGCATAAACCACTAAGTATACATGAAAGAACGTGACATAAACCAAACGTATGCATGTAAGAACGTAAACCACTAAGTATACTTTTAAGAACGTGGCATAAACCACAACGTACACCTGAAAGAACGCAACATAAACCACATAGTATGTATGTTAGAACGTGGCATAAACCATAAAGTATACTGTAACAACGTGACATAAACCACAAAGTATACATGGAAGAACGTGGTTTAAACCACAAAATATACATGTAAGAACGTGAAATAAACCACAAAGTGTACCTGAAAGAACGCAAAAGAAACCACACAGTATACATGTCAGAACGCAGCAAAAAACACAAATTACACATGTAAGATCGTGGCATAAACCACAATGTATACATGTAAGAACGTGTCATAAACCACAAAGTATACATAGTAGAATGCGGCATAAACCACAAAATATACATATAAGAACGCGGCATAAACCAAAAGGTGTATATGTAAGAACGTGGCAGAACCACTAAGTATACATGAAAGAACGTGGCATAAACCACACATATGCATGTATGAACATAAACCACTAAGTATACATGTAATAACGTGGTATAAACCAAAAGTATACATAATACAACGTGACATAAACCACAAAATATACATCGAAGAACGTGGTATCAACCACATGGTATACATGTATGAACGTTGCATAAACCACAAAGTATACCTGAAAGAACGCAAAACAAACCACAAAGTATGCATGTAACAACATGACATAAACCGAAAAAATATACATGGAATAACGTGGCATAAACCACAAAGTATACATGAAAGAACGCAATATAAACCACACAGTATACATGTCAGAACGCGGCAT
The DNA here is from genome assembly GCA_037043455.1 of Cyrtodaria siliqua. Taxonomy (NCBI): domain Eukaryota; kingdom Metazoa; phylum Mollusca; class Bivalvia; order Adapedonta; family Hiatellidae; genus Cyrtodaria; species Cyrtodaria siliqua. The sequence goes on from JAWPHD010013005.1 coordinate 24,810, forward strand.
AAACCACAAAGTATACATATAAAACGCGGCATCAACCACAAAGTATACATGTAAGAACGTGGCATAAACCATAAAGTATACATGTAAAAACGCGACAAAAAACACAACGTATACATGTAAGAACGTGATATAAACCACAAAGTATACACGTAAGAACGTGGCATAAACCGCAAAGTATACCTGAAAGAACGCATCATAAACCACATAGTATACATGTAAGAACGAGGCATAAATCACAAAGTATACATGTAAGAACGTGCATAAACCACAAAGTATATATATATAAGAGCGTGGAATAAACCACAAAGTAAACATGTAAGAATGTGGCGTAAGCCAAAAAGTATATATGTAAGGATGTGTCATAAACCACTAAGTATACATGAAAGAACGTGGCATAAGCCAAACGTATGCATGTAGGTACATAAACCATTAAGTATACATGTAAGAACGTGGCATAAACCCACAAATTATACATGCAAGAACGCAGCATAAACCACAAAAAATACATGTAGGAACGCGGCATAAACCACTAAGTATACATGAAAGAACGTGGCATAAACCAAACGTATGCATGTAAGAACATCAACCATTAATTATACATGCAAGAACGCGGCGTCAACCAAATATTACACCTGAAAGAACGCAAAATAAATGACATAGTATACATGCAAGAGCGTGGCATAAACAACACAGTATACCTGTAAGAACGTGGAATAAACCAAAAAGTATACATGTAAAAACGTGACATAAACCACAAAGTATACCTGAAAGAACGCAACATAAACCTCATAGTATACATGTAAGAACGTGGAATAACCATATAAATACATGCATAAACCAAACGTATGCATGTATTAACATAAACCATTAAGTATACATGTAAAACGTGGCATAAACCACAAGGTATACATGTAAGAACGCGACATAAACCACAAAGTATAGATGTAAGAATGTGGCATAAACCATAAAGTACACATGTAACAACGCTGCATAAACTACACAGTATACATGTAACATAAACCACATAGTATACAGGTAAAAACGTGAAATAAAACACAACGTATACTTGTAAGAAAGTGGCATCAAACACAAAGTATACATGTAAGAACCCGGCATAAACCACAAAGTACGAGTATACATGTAAGAATGCGGCATAATCCACCAAGTATACATCTAAGAACGCGGCATAAACCACAAAGTATACATGTAAGAACGTGGAATAAACAACTAAGAATACATGAAAAACGTGGCATAAACCACTAAGTGTACATGTAAGAACATAAACCACTAAGTATACATGTAAAAACGTGGCATAAAACACAAAGTATACATGCATGAACGCGGCATAAATCACAAAGAATACATGTAAGAACGCGGCACAAATCACTAAATATAAATGTATCAAAAAGTGCACATGTAAGAATGCGACATAAACCACAAACTATGTATATAAGAAAGCGGCATCAACCACAAAGTATATATGTAAGATATATACATGAAAAAAACGTGGCATAAACCAAAGGTATGCATGTAAGAACACAAACCACTAAGTATACATGTAAGAACGTGGCATAAACCACAACGTATACCTGAAAGAACGCAACATAAACCACATAGTATACATGTAAGAACGCGGCATAAACCACAAAGTATACTGTAACAACGTGACATAAACCACAAAGTATGCATGGAAGAACGTGGTGTAAACCACAAAATATACATGTAAGAACGTGGCATAAACCACAAAATATACCTGAAAGAACTCAAAATAAACCACATAGTATACATGTCAGAACGCGGCATAAACCACAAAGTATACATGTAAGGGCGTTGCATAAACCACTAAGTACACATGAAAGAACGTGGAATAAACCACAATGTATACATGTAAAAACGCTGCATAAAATACACAGTATACATGTTAGAACGTGGCATAAACCACAAAGTATACCTGAAATAATGCAACATAAACGACATAATATACATGTAAGAATGTGGCAAAAACCACAAAGTATACATGGCAGAACGTGGTATAAAACACGAAGTATACATTTAAGAACGTGGCATAAACCACAAAGTATACCTGAAAGAACGCAGTATAAACCACATAGTATACATGTAAGAACGTTACATAAACCACAAAGTATACCTGAAAGAATGCAACATAAACCACAATGTATACATGTAAAAACGCTGCATAAAATACACAGTATACATGTAAGAACTTGGCATAAACCACAAAGTATACCTCAAAGAACGCAAGATAAACCACATAGTATAAATGTAAGAACGTGGCATAAAACACAAAGTAAACCTGAAAGAACGCAACATAAACCACAAAGTATACATGTAAGACGAGGCATAAACCACAAATTATACATGTAAGAACGCGGCATAATCCACAAAGTATACATGTAAGAACGTGGCATAAACCACAAAGTATACATGTTACAATGTGACATAAACCACAAAGTATACCTGAAAGAACGCAACATAAACCACATAGTTATACTTGTAAGAACGTGGCATAAACCACAAAGTATACATGTAAGAACGCGACATAAACTACAAAGTATACATGTAAGAATGTGGCATAAACCACTTAGTATACATGTAAAAACACTTCATAAACCTCTAAGTATGCATGTAAGAACGTGCTATAAACCGCTAAGTATGCATATAAGAATATGGTATAAATTGCTAAGAAAACATGCAAGAACGTGGTATAAACCGCTAAGTAGACATGTAAGAACGTGCTATAAACCGCTAAGTATGCATATAAGAATGTGGTATAAACAACTAAGTAGACATTTAAGAACGTGGTATAAACTGCTTACTATACATGTAAGAACGTGGTATAAACTACTAAGTATGCATGTTAGAACGTGGTATAAACCGCTAAGTATGCATGTAAGAACGTGGTATAAATTGCTAAGAAAACATGCAAGAACGTGGTATAAACCGCTAAGTAGACATGTAAGAACGTGCTATAAACCGCTAAGTATGCATATAAGAATGTGGTATAAACAACTAAGTAGACATTTAAGAACGTGGTATAAACTGCTTACTATACATGTAAGAACGTGGTATAAACCACTAAGTATGCATGTTAGAACGTGGTATAAACCGCTAAGTATGCATGTAAGAACGTGGTATAAATTGCTAAGAAAACATGTAAGAACGTGGTATAAACTGCTAAGTAGACATGTAAAAACGTGGTATAAACTGCTAAGTATGCATGTGGGAACGTGGTATGAACTGCTAAGTAGACGTGTAAGAACGTGGTATAAACTGTTAAGTAGTAAAAACGTGGTATAAACCGCTAAGTAGACATGTAAGAACGTGGTATAAACCGCTAGGTAGACATGTCAGAACGTAGTATAAACCGCTAAGTATGCCTGTAAGAACGATGTATAAACCGCTAAGTAGACATTCAAGAATGTGATATAAACCGCTAAGTATGCATGTAAGAACGTGTCATAAATCACTAAGTATGCATGTAACAACGTGGTATAAACAGCTAAGGGGGCATGATATAAACAGCTATGTAGACATGTAAGAACGTGGTATAAACCGTTAAGTATGCATGTAAGAACGTGGTATAAACAGCTAATTAGACATGTAGGAACGTGGCATAAACCGCTAAGTAGACATGTAAGAACGTGGTATAAACCGCTAAGTATGCTTGTAACAACGTGGTATAAACCACTAAGTATGCATGTAAGAACGTGGTATAAACCGCTAAGTATGCATGTAAGAACGTGGTATAAACCGCTAAGTGGACATGTAACAACGTGGTATAAACAGCTAAGTAGACATGTAAGAACGTGGTATACACAGCTTAGTAGACAGGTAAGAACGTGGTATAAACCGCTATGTAGACAGGTAAGAACGTGGCATAAACCGCTAAGTATACATGCAAGAACATAGCATAAACCACTTAGTATACATGTAAGAATGTGGTATAAACCACTAAGTATGCTTGTAAGAACGTGGCATAAACCACTAAGTATGCATGTACGAACATGGTATAAACCGCTCAGAAGACATATAACAACGTGGTATAAACCACTAAATATGCATGTAAGAATGTGGTATAAACCGCTAAGTATGCATGTAAGAACGTGGTATAAACCGCTAACTGGACATGTAACAACGTGGTATAAACAGCTAAGTAGACATATAAGAACGTGGTATACACAGCTAAGTAGACGGGTAAGAACGTGGTATAAACCGCTATGTAGACAGGTGAGAACGTGGCATAAACCGCTAAGTATACATGTAAGAACGTAGCATAAACCTCTAAGTGTGCATGTAAGAACGTGGCATAAACCGCTAAGTATACATGCAAGAACATAGCATAAACCACTAAGTATACATGTAAGAATGTGGCATAAACCACTAAGTATGCATGTAAGAACGTGGTATAAACCGCTAGGTAGACATGTAAAAACGTGGTACAAACCGCTAAGTAGAGACAGATAAGAACGTGGCATAAACCGCTAAATATACATGTAAGAACGTGTCATAAATCACTAAGTATGCAGATAAGAACGTGGCATAAACCGCCAAGTATAAATGTAAGAACGTGTCATAAATCACTTAGTATGGATGTAAATACGTGGTATAAACCGCTAAGTATGCATGTAAGAAAGTGGCATAAACCACTAAGTATGCATGTAAAAACGTGGCTTAAACCGCTAAGTATGCATGTAAGAACGTGGTATAAACCGCGAAGTATGCATGTAAGAACGTGGTATAAACCACTAAGTATGCATGTAAGTACGCTACTGTGTATATATAAGAAGAAATATATAGCATTCAAATCTCCGATCTAATATAAACGATGAATCATATGCATTCCAATGTCACATTATTCTCACTATGGTAACTATTGTCTGCCAATGCTGCAACAATCTCCCTCTGACTCACAACAACTGGTAAAATGTAACGTGTTATCTCTTTAAATATCAACGAACCAAAATGTATCTTATGTATAGCTGAAAATCATTTTAATGCTAATTATTTGAATAGTTTAAACGACTTGTGTTTGCACATTACTGAACTGTTGATTATATTGCGCCTATGGTAGAATAACTAAGAGAAACTGAAAACACCAAATTAAAAAAAATATATTAAATTATTTGCAAGCATGTTCAAAGCAAGTCTAGCAAGTCCAAATGGATAAAACAATAAATGCGATTACAGCGTGTCCCTTTAAATTAAATTTACAATAACGTTGTCGAACACTTTCGCTGGATGTGTATTTTGTGTGTTTGTCCTCATATCCTATTGGACATTTACATATGCACATGTTTTACTCTCATTAAATAATATTAAGTGGTACACTCGAAATTGCTTCCGGTAGATTTAGCAGCTCGACTGTTTCTTATTTACAGTATTTATATTGGTAATTTAAGAGCGCAGAAACGGTAAAATTATAGCAGCTGTGAATATGTAGGCTATTATAGCAGCTGTGAATATGTAGGCTATTATAGCAGCTGTGAATATGTAGGCTATATCGCAGACAGAATAGACACTACACATTATAGATATGGCATTTAAAATAAAGAGTTGTCTTTCGTTTCTTTCTGGAACAACTCTCCTAAAGTTCAATCATTATACGTTGGCCTATAATCATCATAACCCTCGTATTGCTTAGTGGTGGCTCAGATTGAAGAGGGTCTCCCAGGGGTTTTGGGGAACAAGGGAACACAGCCATTTATTTTTGGGAAACAAGGGAACATTGTCTGTTATTGGTAATATTTTTGGGGAACAATGGAACATTATAAACATATTTTGGGTGAACAAAGCAAAATATGGGAACAAGGGAACATTGGGTCATATTTTCAGGGAACAAGGGAACATGGACCCCCTGGGAGGGCCTTATTGAATGTTTCATCACGAATGTTAGAGTTACTTATAAACAGTAATTTCACGTCTGCGTCGGAAGATGAAGATTTCATTTGCAATATTATGCGCAATGTGTAATAGCCAGGTCTGATTTAATAGAGGCAAATCCCTTCCTTGTAGGATTTAGGGACATGCCCCACGAAAAAAATAAAGATTTCTACATGCGATTTCCTGCATTTGAGTGCATCCCCCGGAAAAATCTCCCGGGCCAGCTTTTTCAGTTTTAAATTAGACAATTATGTTTAAGACGATTTTATTGAGTTTATTTGGCAGTTGCCTCGTTGTGCCTCTGCGTACGTGTACATGCGTATTTGCTACGGGCCAGCATATATGTATATATCATAAGCAATTGTGCTTACTATATTTGGACATAAAGTAGCATCATAAATAACTTGAAACTTCATCATTAAATGTGCTAGCGGGCCGTGTTGTCTAACGGATAGCGCGCTAGATTTTGAATCCGCAGCACGGGTTCGAGCCTTACCGATGCAAATGGGTTCTTAAGCATGACACCTCCCACAGCCTCGTCCATCGGATGGGGATGTAAACCGGGCGGCCTCGAGTATCTGAGTCTATCCTTCGAGCACGTAAAGGACACTGTATCTCCTAATACACCGTTAGAGTTACACGCTTAAAATGTTGGTATATTATTGGAATATATGTGTAGATTACAATTTTCGTAACTCCAAGGGTGAGGGGGATGGGCTAGGCGGAATATATGTGTAGATGTGCACGGGGTATTACAATTTTCGTAACTCCAACGGGTATTGGAGGGGAGGGGCTAGACGGAATATATGTGTAGATGTGCACGGGGTATTACGATTTTCGTAACTCCAAGGGAGAGGGGAGGGGCAAGGCGGTGGGTATTGGTTTACATAAGAGAGTACAATTACTCGGTGAAATTGTGTATGTATTATCCTTGCCACAAGGGTCAATATATATATTACGTTATTTGTGTGGGCCCCTAGCTGGACTTGGTAGGTGGGGTCAAAAACATATGTTTCCATATATAAGGTCATGCTGAAATACCATTGCAACAGATATGCATTCACGCAAAAAGCAAATGGTGGTGGGGCGGCCAATCAACTTGCTCTACTTTAAATTGGCGTACCCTTCACCTCTTCTCTTTTATCCAACTACACACAGACATGTTTCTTCGAGTAAGACATGGTCATATTGGATAAAAGGTGGAGAGAAACATATCAAAATGAACATCTTAATTACAATGGTGACAGATACACAGGTACCGCCGTAGAAATAATTTGTTTATTGAAATTCTCCTTTTGATAACTCTAGCGCGGCCTCGATAGCTAGCTCAGATAAATACAAGATACTTATTTACGAAAATTCCCGATGATTAAAATATTGGGAAAAAATCAAAATACCCCGATATTAGAGAACCCCCGATATTAGGAAAAAACACCTATCTCAAAATAAAGACTAGTCGTATTTGCAATCAAGTCATTGTCATTCAGAAGTGCTTTGCGCGTTCTCTAGACATGCCTATTTCATATTTAAAACTAGAGGTCGTTTTCAGTAAAAAAAAAAACAGATGTCTCCCGCCACTTGAGAAAGGCCAATAAATCCACCAAAATATCAATCCGACGATATGCACAACTAGGCTTGATAAAGTTCATTCCAATAAGAAATCCGACCAGGGTTTCAGGAGAACTTATGTATTAAAGCACTTAAAGGCTCCATACCAGGACCCGTCTATGTCCCTGTTCATACGGAACACGACACCGATATGGGTATCGGTTACCGAAAGCACTCTCGGTAACCATCGTTACCGAAAGCACTCTCGGTAACCATCGGCTACCATCGGTCGTTAGCCGTTGGTTCGCCGATAGGTATAAAACGTTGGTAGCCAATCTTCCCGCGACTCGACACCAGAGCTCGTATCGGTGGCTTCATTTCTACCAAATGTTACAATCGTTTATAACCAACGTGGTTGCCGATGGAAGAACCCTGAAGAGTGGGTGGCGATGCTTGGTACTGATCATCCTTGCATAATCGCAGTTTCACTGAAATCCAGGCAGGGATTCATGAGAACCCGACCAAAATGTTGTATAAGGGGCCATAATTCCGTCAAATATCATTCAATCAGAACATGGCGATGATACGCGCAACTATGCTTGATATTGATCATCTCAATAAAATTAAAGTTTCGATGAACTCAGGCCAGCGGTTCAGGAGAACTAGTCCGGACAACGTTTGTTTACAGGGGCCGTGACTGAGCCAAAATCTGACTGAACACGGCAACGACATGCGCAGCTAGGCTTGATACTGATCATCCCTGCCAAGTGGATTCATGAGAACTAGTCCGGACAAAGATTTTGTATTAAAACCTATAAAGGGCCATAACTCTGCCAAAAAGCATTCAACCGGAACAAAAGAACCATATACACAACTAGGTTTGGTACGGATCATCCCTGTGAAGTTTCGTTGAAGTCCGGCCGGGGGTTAGGAGAACTAATTTGGACAATGTTTGCATATTAAAACCTTTAAAGGGCCACAACTCCGCCAAAAATCATCTCACCCGAAACACGGCGAGGATAATCGCAACTAGGCTTGGTATTGATCGTCCTTACTAAGTTTCATTGGTCGTTCAGGGGTTCAGGAGAACTAGTCCGGATAAAATGTGTGTATTAAAACCTTAAAAGGGTCATAATTCCTCCAAAAATCATTCAACCGGAGCACGGCGACGATATTGGTGGTGGTAGCCCTAGTTTAAACGGCTGGGGATAAAAGGCGTACCGTACTGTACTATAACGGAAACTATCGAAAATGCAATGTGCTCTGATACGGAGATTATCGAGACTAATAGAGTAATGAAGACAAATGATGGCAGTGATCAGTTTATTTATATCATTTATAATAAACCGTTTCGTATATAGTTATAGATCTTAAATGTAAGATAGTATATAAACAGTATGTAAACATAATAAAACATTGTCTCTTACCGTACCGTACCGTACATGGTGCCCTTCATTTAGTATACCATGATATAACAGTATCAAATCAACATTTCAAATAGATGGAATCCCTTTAAAGGTTGTGTTACTTTAAAAGTGACGCATATATCTATCTATTTTCCGTTAATTCCAAACCCCTGCTGGGACCTAGGAATGGCGCGCGTCTATCTGACATAGACATGTTAGTATAATAAAAGTATGATTTTGTTAGTAAAGTTTAAAATCAAAAACAACTCTGGTGCAACTTATGGCGAGGCATGTTCCACTATGCTAACTGCAGAGTTGAACAGCTCTATATTGGGTAGGGTGTGGATATCTGGGGGAAGGGCATTCCAGTGAACTATTGTTCTGGGGAAGTATCACTGTATGAGTACTTTAAAAATAATATTCGGATGTCGTGCCTATTACTCTAAATTGAAGTGGGTGTATGTGTCTAGACCGTCTGTTCGTCATTGTCAGATAGACCTGAAGTATAAATATATATATAAATCTTACCTTCAAACTATTTTAGAATACGCTACTATAGTATGGGATAGTTGTACGAATTATGAAAAAGATGATTTAGAAAAAAAATATACGAATAGTTACTGGCCTGACTCGTTCTGTGTCTTGAAATTGGTTGATTTAAACATATTTTATTGCCAATATTTTACAGACAGAATAATATCCACATATATACAATAGAAATATTATAATGACAAATGGGTCGGGTAACAAGTTCTACCAACAATAGTTTAAACCCTTCCCAGTTAACATCTTGAAATTACAAATGAGTATGGCTGAGTGAAATAAATTACAATGGAAAATAATACATTAAGAGAGAGAATGATGAATAGTAAACACAACATATATAAGAGAGAGAGAGAGAGAGAGAGAGAGAGAGAGAGAGAGAGAGAGAGTTTCCCAATCTTTAAGTTCCAATCAGTTCGAAAACATCAACGCTTTCACATTACATCAACTGATATAGCTGTATGACCTTGAGATATATAATAACAACAACAACAAACACTGCAATGGTATGCGTGTAGAGTGTCGAAATGCGTCGGAGAATCAGACACTTATGTAAACCTATGTGTTTCTTGTATATATGTTTGAACTGCTTCGAAGAGGGATTTATTTTCCCTGTCAGTTATCTGTTCACGGCCATAAAGGAGTGTGCTTACATTTAACGGGTGAAAATGGCGAGTAGACTGAAACAGATGAAGCCGATATGCTGTAAATTTGTTACAATGGAAAAAATAGTGTTCAGCATCTTCTACTTCACAGCCGCACTCGCAAGTCGGTGAATCACGTAAATGGTTACGGTATAAATCATTATTGAGATTGCTACAAAAATTCCTCATTCTGGCATGTAAAACGGCAAATAATCTTTGTCCACATAAGTAGTATGGTGGAACTTTTGTACTAACAAATACAGATGTTAATAGTCTTCTCTTAAAAATTGCGATACTTTCAGAGTTTCGTATTTCTATTGGCAAGTCATTCCATAGTTTAAGAGAGGAAGGAACAAACGATTTATTGTATATTTCAGTTCTCCTAGCAATAGTGGCGTAGTTATCGTTATTTCTGAGATTGTATGCGCTGGCATCTCCAACTAGCTGTGGGAAAATGTTTGAAATGTAATTCGGAACGGTTCCATTTTTAACATTATAAACTGAAATAAGTTTTTGCATTTGCCTTCTATCAGAAAGTGAAACCCATCCTATTTCGGATATTAAGCGATGTATGGATACAGATCGGGTTAGACCCGTCACAATACGAGCTGCCTCGTATTGTAACTTTTCCAAGCTATCTTTTTCTAGTGAAGTACATCGATCCCATGTAATGGATGCATATTCCAATATTGGGCGCATATAAGACAAATATATTTGATTAAGTGTTTTACGCGCTACTTTGTATTTAAAGGTGAAATTTAGCGTGTTTTTTGAGCATATATTCTGAAATATATATATATAATATACAATCTGTTCAAATATTACACTTATTGGTTGTCCCGTTTTCTCACAGTAGCCAATTTTATCTCATAGCGCACACGCTTCGAGTTTCGCCCTTTTTGAAGACAGGTAAGTGTCACGTGATCCTGTGACGTCATTGGTACCAAACGATTAGCGGTGTCGCATTGAGTTGTATAGTATTGTCTATGTAGGATTAAGTTTTATGGTACGTGTTTAAAATGCCGTGTGCTGTAGCTGGGTGTCAAAGTCTGCATAAAAAAGGACAATCTAATAACATCAGTTTCTTTCGTTTTCCTAAGCAGGTTAATGATAGATTAAGATTTGAAGTGTGGGTGGACCGCTGTCGACGAAAATCGCCCGTCGCGTCAAAAAAATGGGAACCATTGAAAGACGCGCGAATTTGTAGTAAACACTTTGAGTTGGATTCGTGGGAAATCCATCCTTTGGTTTCATTTTCATTGAATTTGGAGGACAGACGGCCATGCAGATTAAAAACAACAGCGATACCAACAATATTTTCCTTCAAAAATGAGAAGTGCCTAACCCCGCCGTCTCCGAGCAAGTTTTATTCGCCGATTCGACCGGCGTTGAGGAAGAAATTATTAAATGAGTTTTTGTTCACTTATCTTAGCAATTCCTCGGGTATGTGTATGATAACTTGTAGAAAGGTATATAGTCTTAGATCTGTACATCGTGATTGTTTAGCTGTTGAATTAGATGCATGCGTCTTACGTGAACGGCGCTAATTTAATGTAGCCGTCTTTTTTAGCATATAAATGTAAATGAATTCGGTGAAATAAACACTGTGTCGTTGTTTCAATATATATTTTGTAGTATTTTGTTTTGTTTTGTTTTGTTTTAAATTATACACCTTCTTCTGCCAATAGTGTTATAGATTTCTATAGAGTTATATATCGGTCTCTGGATTTGAAAATAATAACAAAATGTTTCATGGATGTCTATTAAAAGGCAGAAAATTGATAATGTTACTAGCTATTATATTAGTTCAGTAATCTTGTATGGCAAAACAACAACAATAACGGCTTTTACCTCATGCAGTAAGTAAAATAAGTGCTTTAGAAGCATATATATATACATGTACTTTATATTCTAAATAAAAAAATTGTTATGTCTGTTTTTTCGATCTCTACATGTACATAATACATTATGTCGTGCTCATAATATATTTGACTATATTATTTAGATCATCTTCGTGCGCGATGAACTAACTAGTTGCTCACGCATCATATATCCGTCTTGTGCAATACGCGGCTCGCCGCGGCGGTATTGCACCGCTCACGGAATTGCAATATACAGGAAATATAGGCATATCATAAAACTACGTTTCCGTAAATGGTGCGTGATTTTGTCATATACCGACGTATGTACCATGATTAGGCTGTACTTCAATAGGGCACCGCAATAGTTGATTAGTCGATGTGTGGTATATTGTTATTTGGCGGCACGTGGAGACGTGTCATACTGCAAATCCGAATCTCATACACCACTATAGAGTGTTTTGGAGGCGGCGGGGACTTATGGTATATAGAATACTATAGAAATTAGATGCTGTTTCATTTATTTATCTATCAATTATACTTACTAGACTCTAAATATATTTTTTCAATGTCTATTTTTCGGCAAAAATTAAGTCCTTATAATCTGACGCTCGTATTAATGTACAAGTATTAGACCATGTTGATGAATCCGAGGTATTTTCATCCTCGGACACGAATTCTGGCTCAAAATCGTAAGGTTGCACATTGTGCAACCGTCTTATCATAGGCATTTCATCTGACTCAGCATCATAGTCGCTTAATTCCGACATTTTCACACACACTATACTGTTTTTGCGTGCTTTCCCTATGTACAAATGGTTTCGTTTTGTTCCCAATGACGTCACTTCCGGTTTTACGAGGAAGAGTTTTCCCCCTTTGATTTTTTTTCAATTTTTTAGCGCAGCCTGTTCGTCTTTTAGGTTTTTATCTTTAAAAACATATTTTCACTAAACATACATCAATAGCATAGTAAACATCGTATTTATAATGATATTTAATAATTAAAAACATATCAACAACGGATTTGTTGATTTAGGACAAATTTCATCTTTAAGGAAAATATACCTATACGTTTACATGCATTAGCACAAAACTAAACTTATGACACGGCCTCTCTGGCGGCCACTTAAAATGTGCACGCTTTTACGTGTTACATGAATAGATCATGAATATTGTGAAATTGTTTCAACTCGAACAATAGATTTTGGGTGTAACCGATACAAGAGCTATATACGACCAGTACGCTCTACCCGTGACATTTTGTGACATACGCCCTCAGTATAAAAAATGTTCTCGCTCGCTTCGCTCGCTCGACGCATCATGGCTAATGAGTGGTTTAATTAACACATTGTTAAATCCTTTTATTTGAAAACGGACTTTTTTATTCATACATGTATGTCCATGTTACTGTAGATAATATATCAAACAATTTCGATGCACACCCTCAGTATAAAAAAAATTCTCGCTCGCTCGACGCATAATGGCTAATGAGTGGTTTAATTAACACATTGTTAAATCCTTTTATTTGAAAACGGACTTTATAATTCATACATGTATGTCCATGTTACTGTAGATAATATATCAAACAATTTCGATGCACGCCCTCAGTATAAAAAAAATTCTCGCTCGCTCGACGCATAATGGCTAATGAGTGGTTTAATTAACACATTGTTAAATCCTTTTATTTGAAAACGGACTTTTTATTCATACATGTATGTCCATGTTACTGTAGATAATATATCAAACAATTTCGTTGCACGCCCTCAGTATAAAAAAAAATTCTCGCTCGATCGACGCATAATGGCTAATGAGTGGTTTAATTAACACATTGTTAAATCCTTTTATTTGAAAACGGACTTTTTTATTCATGCATGTATGTCCATGTTACTGTAGATAATATATCAAACAATTTCGATGCACGCCCTCAGTATAAACAAATTTCTCGCTCGCTCGACGCATAATGGCTAATGAGTGGTTTAATTAACACATTGTTAAATCCGTTTATTTGAAAACGGACTTTTTTTATTCATACATGTATGTCGATGTTATTGTAGATAAAATATCAAACAATTTCGTTGCACGCCCTCAGTTTAAAAAAAATTCTCGCTCGCTTCGCTCGCTTGACGCATAATGGCTAATGAGTGGTTTCATTAACACATTGTTAAATCTTTTTATTTGAAAACGGACTTTTTTACCCTATAAATGCACTACCGCAAACGTTTTATGAGGCTAGAGACGGACCCGAAAATTGACCAAAATATTACGCCCCCCCCTAAGCTGAAATCCTGGATCCGCCCCTGCTACTTCACCAAAATGAAATGTATAAATGTACCATAGCGGTATTTACAGTTACATGCAAACGTGGAAACGGTTTGGAAGGGAATATTTTAATGTTTATGCGATTGTTATATCGCCAAAATGAAGTTTCTTAAATACAAACAATGTCGGATACTAGGGGCTTGCATCTTCGTATTTGCCACGTGTAGGATATTCACAAACGGTAGGTAGCATGAGCTTTTTTATAGGACGTTAATTCTAGTTTGTTTTTTGTTTTTTCTAATATTATTTTTTCCAAAAATATGAAATGTCGTTCATGGTATGATATGATGACAGGAGCAAGAAATATCTTAAAGGGACACATGGCAATTTTGATATTATTGTCAAGCAATACAATTAGCGTCTTGATTTATTAATCCAGTATCCTTTGCTTGTATGTAATTAAATAAAATTTTGAGTTTTCTTTTGTTTTGCCTATTCTTCCATAACTTAAAATATATTATTGGTGCAATATAATCAACAGTTAATAATCTGAAAAGTGCTTTGAACTATTCTAAGAATTAATATTAATGATTGCACAAATGAATGTTAGGCCACACTTAAAAAATGTAATGGTTGCCCTTTCCCGACCGACCCTAAAAAAAGGGCCCTGCCCAAGTATTTTTTTCTCATTTTCAGACCTTTTTTTTTTTAGTTTTTTGTTAAATGTCCGGTCGCATCAAGATTCTGCTAATAACAAAAGCATGTTTTGTTACAAAAACATAAATAAAACATAAAAATTGCCTACCGTCCTATCGACCCAACTCGGGAAAGGGCAAACATAAATATGTTTAAGGATGGCCTTATGTAGAAAGCCAACGGGACGCGGTGAGTTTTAAAGAAATCCGGATTGCCGTGTGTCTCTTTAAAATAGTTATTTAGCAGTAGAGAGTAGCTATATAGATTTTACATAAACGTTCATTGTATGATTAAATTATCAATTATGTGAGGATATGAGGAGAGTAGAACATATGCATTGTATGAATTGCGTACACTTTTCTTTTTGAATAAAATGTTAAAATGTTTTTTTAATTTTCTCAGTTGTTAAAACTATAGAGCAGAACATAACAAAAGTATACGGTACACACATTCTTGTTATAATACACATGACATGTGTTGTTGTTTTTTGTTGTTGTTGTTTTTTTTGTTTTTTTTGCAATTTTAAATACATAGAAATGTTTTTTGTTTCGATCACTTACATCTTATGGAGATTTTTTTTTTAAAAAAAAAAATAATGAAAAAACGAACAAGCTTGGTAAGAGTTGTGTACGTGCGGTAGTGATGGGTGGGGGTAATTCTTTACAAATATTAACAGATTCGTGGTTGCTAGTTTATTTGGTTAATCTAAATAAGACGGGTCGAAATATTCATCGAACTATTATTGACAGGTGTTGACCTTTCTCGTAGCAGTTTTGTTTATGAAACAGAATATATTTACTGTAGTAGGCACTTCAAAACACTTCGTAATGAAAATGCCATTGCAAGTTATACTTGAGCTGACTGAACGGTAAAAGTTGCAGGATTACTTCTCTTGTTTCAGAAGAAGCCATTTACATCGTGTATAAAAGAGCGTGATAAATTAAATTCGAGTCAGTGAAGTCCAGACTCTATTGTGCCCATCGCGTCAGGGTTACCTCGACGTGTTAGTTGGCGGACGGACTTTAAACCTTCGAACTACACACACACACACACACACAATTCGAGTCAGTTTTCAGTCCAGACTCTACTATGACCATTACGTTCAAGATACGTGTCTCCGGATTGCGCTTGTCTGTATTTGTTGTCGGAGGGACTTAAACCTTAGAACTACACACACACACAATTCGAGTCCGTCAGTCCAGACTCGATTGTGCCCATCTCTTTAAGATGTCTTATCGAGTGTGTTGGTGTAGGGACGTTAAACTATAGAACTACACACGCACGCACGCACGCACGCACGCACGCACGCACGCACACACACACACACACAACATGGATCTTCACCGCGTGCACGTCGCAGTGTGGGTACTGATGACACTCTTGTTGGCTGTTTGTTTAGGGGTCGCCATGCCAGCCGTATACGCCAGTATACCATTGCAGTATTCTCCTAGGGCTAGGACGTCGGAGTAATACAGCATTACTGAACCTTCATTAATTTGCGGTTTAGTAGCCCCAGTGTCATTTGACCGAGAGTGGAGTGCGTGGTCCAGTGGTAGAGCGCCGAACTCTTGATCGAGAGGTCGTGGGTTCGATCCTCCGTCGCGGCCACGTTATTTATCCTTGAGCAAGATAATTAATCCACATTGCTTAGTACTGGTTCTACCCAGGAAGCCATCGAGAGTGATTAATCTAAGTTGCAAGAACTTGTTTCGCAATCGATGTAAAATAAATATGTTTAGAACATTTGACCGAGAGTGAAGATGTCTCCCGCGTCCCATCACGGCACATAACACCTGATGGCTACACCGAAATCAGAAGCTGAGAGACACAAAACGCCTTAGCGTTATCGACGCCGAAGATGGAAGACACTGACCGAAGATGGAATATGTTCAGGCCGTCGGAGGGTATGTGCGGCGCAGGGGTCATACTGTGATGGGTGTGGCTCCAAACTGGGCTACCACAACATACCAGCCCAGTAGGTAGTTGACAGCAGCCACCGTAGAGAATGTCGTCCAGACAACACCCCCTCCTCCCCCCCCGCCCCCCACACACACACCACTCCCACCTCACCGCCGCAGAGACAACAACACAGAGCAGCAGCAGACTCTAGTGTGCCTATACCTTTAAGACGCCTTATACGGTTATATGGTGGAGGGACGTTAAACCTTAAACCGAGATGAAAATTGTTGAATTTTATAGGTGGCTGTAGGATAGTGCTGGGACTTTGGTCGAAGGCATTGGTAATGAGAGACTCTCAGAGTTGTTGTGTGCTCCGATACCAATGCAGCGTACAGGGTCGTAGCCTATTTTATAGCGGTTGAAGCTTATGTTTGATACGTTAAAGATATTTGGTATAGGGTAGTTCTGGGACTTTGGTTCAAGCTTATGGTAAATATGGCTCTTTCCATTACAGTGTACCGGATCGTAGACTATTTTAAACGGTTTCAGCTGGTGTGAAATGGCTTGGAACATTGTGCTGTGAGACTGGTTGATGTTGTATGAGGTTTGTTTCGAACTAATGAAAGGATGTAGTTGCATGAAATTGTGAAACGGGTTAAGAGTGGGAGTTAATACATGATTATGTAATGATTCATTTGTGAACATATAACAATCATTTGAACTTTGTTTTGTTTAGAATCAATCGGGAAGCAAGAAGCTTGAGGAAACTTATTATATGTAAAGTCAATTGATATTGTCTCAAACTATCAGTCAGTTTGAAACGCTTATATGTGTTAGTACTATAATTGTAAACACTAAGCGAAGACGGTACACGTTACAACTTCAATAAAATCAATCTGGTATGCCTTAACTTCTTAATTAGCCTGGCAGCATACATGTTTTCCTTAAACCGCCATTTTAAATTCAATTAACGCATATTCAACTAGGCTAACTTGCATTTATTCGGCTTTTCGTAAATGTATGTGTAGTTATATGTTTATGTGAATGTATACGTATGTTGTGTAACGGCTCTTCGTAAATGTATGTGTATGTATATGTATAACGGCTCTTCGTAAATGTATGTATATGTATAACGGCTCTTCGTAAATGTATGTATATGAATATGTATAACGGCTCTTCGTAAATGTATGTATATGTATAACGCCTCTTCGTAAATGTATGTGTATGTATATGTATAACGGCTCTTCGTAAATGTATGTATATGTATATGTATAACGGCTCTTCGTAAATGTATGTGTATGTATATGTATAACGGCTCTTCGTAAATGTATGTATATGTATATGTATAACGGCTATTCGTAAATGTATGTATATGTATATGTATAACGGCGTAAATGTATGTTTATGTTTACATGTATTGTGTAACGGCTTTTCGTAAATGTATGTGTGTGTGTATCTGTATGTATATGTATATTGTATGACGGCTCTTCGTAAATGTATGTATATGTATACATATATTGTGTAACGGCTTTTCGTAAATGTACGATGTGTATGTATATGTGTATGTTTATGTTTACGTATATTGTATGATTGCTCTTCGAAAATATATGTATATGTATACATATATTGTATAACGGCTGTCAGATCACTAGCTAAGGGTTAATATTATGGGTTGGAAGCAGAAATTGCTTTGATTACATACGAATCATTATTATATCGTTAAAGAATACGTTTACCACATATACATATAGAAAATGGTTTTGATTGTATAAACATACATTGAACCCAACGACTTCAGCCGTGGCATCTTCATCGCTAAAATATCGGCCGTCATATATAAAATATATAGCCTAACATATGCTGAAAATGACGTAAAATCTCATTCAACCAACCAACCGTGTCATTTGACTCTCATATAGCTACAAATAAGTTACTGAAACTATGAGGACTCCATTTTTCATGGAATATTTTATCTTTTAAAGGGACACACGGCAATTTCGATTTGTTTAAAACTCGCAGAGTACCGTTAGTTTTTCTGCATAATTTGCATTTGTTCAGTCATTAATATTAATTATATAAGAAGTAGTATAAAGCAAATTGTTTTTGCATATTACTAACTGTTGATTATCACAAATACTATATTTAAACCTATGGTAGAATAACCGTCGCAAAGTTCAAACCTTCAACAGTTAACCCTGTAGTATAGTTCAGCAGTGCAATAACTGACAGATTTAGCAGTTATAGCATGGTGTACCATACGAGCTCTTATTAAAACGAACAAACATTAGTGCTATAGCACAAAACATGTATAGCAGATGTTTTTTATACTGCACTCTCTAAATGTTATGTTGCTCCGGTGCATTCCAAATGGCATTTACAGCTGGCGGAGGGATATTTATTAGCGTACGTTATAAGTATCTGCTTTAAATACGTCTAGAGACTCGACTTTGAAGATACGTCGTCAGACAAAGGGTATCAAATTGTGAATTATTGTGGTGGTTTATTTTGTTTTATTTGTTTGAATTTCGATATTTATATTTCTTATAATAAATATATGATTTCTGACAGTACACTAGTAACATATACACCAATGCAATAATTATAATCATTAAACAGTTGTACTTAGTAGTTGGACCAACGAGTCCAATATAGGTGACTTTGAAGTAGAATACCGCTTAAGCCTATGCTAGGGGGCGTGAGAGCTGTTGCTTCTTTAACATAACCTCTCATGAACAGACAAAAAAACGAGTCTGCTGCTTTATTCTCTTGGTTGTGTTTGTTGCTTCCAACGGTTCACCATTATCAGTATGTATTTAGTATTTTAGTCATTTGAACCAAGTCTTCTACTATGAATCAGTAGTGTTATTCCTTATTGATTCTTTGGGATCATCGAGCCAACTTTGTGACTTAAAATGCCAGTGGACGTGAGAGTTACAGTAATGCATTTTTCATTACCTCTAAACCGAGTCTGCTTCGTTCGTTGCTTCCAAATGGATTTGTACATCGTAAGTTTAATGTTCCATATCTACCATACCTTACGATATTGATATTTACAGCGTCGGGTGTATGTTACAACTTACAAGTCTCACACCACAATTAATTTCCCATAGGGTCCCATTGTAATGTTTTTGTTCGTAGCATAGAAATAAAGACAATTTAAAACACGTATGTATGCTTAAATTCTTCAGTGATCCAATATCTGCAATTTAAAACATATTTAACAATATTTACCAGCCTACCAGGTTGAAACATTTTTAAATTTCATGTTTGCGTCACGTCATACCTACAAAGTTAGCGTAACCATATAACAAAAATACAACCCCGTGGTGATTAGACCCATGATGTGTAAAATGAGGCAGAATTAGCTAGAAATCTTATATCAACATGAATTGTTCTGTGATCTCTTCCTAAAATGCTGTAGATTTAGAACCTTGAAAGGATACATCAATGTATACAATGAAAAGTCCTGTAAAAGTAGAAAAGCGGACTTATTGTTTTATGTACCTCCTTCATCTGTAGGGCACGAGTATTCACGGGAGGTAATAGTATTGTGAGTCCTGAAGCCGACATCGACCCAATATGGTCATATTGTTTTAACACCAATGAAACAGTCATGAGATATCGACTCGAGGAGAATAATTGACGAACTGCATCTTCTAAAATCATAAAGGCGAGGGAGATTTTATAAGCAACTACTGAATTATAAATGACTGCCGGGAAACATATTACAGTATAGCTTTAAGATAGTGTTATTGCAATAACACTGCATATCGAAGTACGTTTCATTATTCTTTCCATTAAAGATTGTAGTAATTTTGGTACACATTCACTTAAATAAATAATTTCCCAGTTAGGAAATAATTAAAATACGTTTGTTTGCCCGAGCGCGAACGGTCCAAAAAAATAGGCCAGACTCGAAACTTTTTTTGCAGTAAAGTATGATTGTTTTGTGGGGTTATTTTTGTTGTTTTTGTTGTTGTTATTGTTGTTGTTGTTGTTGTTGTTGTTGTTGTTGTTGTTGTTGTTGTTATTGTTATTTGCTTTGTTCTTTTGTTATATATATATACAGACAGAGTTTTCTCTTCGTCTTTATTAATTTAGATAGGAATTGTATGTATAAACTTAAGGTTTTCAACATTGCAGTACACACCCAGTATACTAAAATCATCTTTAATAAGTATAAAAAGTAATGTCCAAGCGAACCGTTAAACTTTAAACAGCATTCAGAAATGAATCTGACATACATGGCAGAAACTAAAGGATTTACCTTCCTACCTACCTACCCATCTAAAAAATCTAAGGTCGAGTTCAAATGGGCAAACTAAGAAATGTTTAAGCGTGGACTTATCTGCTTGGCATGCTGCGATGGATGCATATATGCATAACGCCATCTCAAAGCGTATTCAAGCAAAATGCATTTCAACTATAATGCTTACCGTACTGACACGTTTACTTTAGAAGAGTGGTGCTTTTAAGAATACAAGATACATTGATGCCTATCTTCAGAAAAAGATCATGGATATAAATCATAATTATATAGATATTATTTAACTGCTGGCATCGATTATAGGGAAATATTTTACGAGATGATAGACGTGACGACCATCTAGTTAAGGATTTCCCTGTAATCGAAACCAGCAGTTAAATAATCTATTTATTACATTTTAAATCAGTGTATGTATCGTTTTAACCTAAATTATTCACTTTATTGGACGTTATCAGGGGCGTTCCTGGGGATAATTTAGGTATACGCACCATCGAGTTTTGGATTCACAAATGTGCCTAACCCCCCTATACCTTCAGTTTTTATTGCATTTTTCGCATTTTTCGCACTTTTTATTTGTTTGTTTCTTTAATGGCCTGTACGCACGTGCGTCAGTGCGTATGCCCAGGTACGCCCCTGGTTATCGACGGATGACGTCGACGTCAGCAATACATTATTGACGTCATAACTCAACTGCACAGTTAGTTATTGTTGTGTTAGGAGTTATTAATATTTAGCGATTATGAATATTCTTTCACTGAGAAATCCCAATCTTTCTCCCACATAAATGTAATAAACATGCATACAAGCCATTAATGTTTTATAGTTTAGTAAAGTCCCGTCATAGTACACTATTATATACAATAAAACATTAAATATGATTTTAACTATGCCATTAATGCTACAAGAAGTACTTTAATTGTGATCATAGTAAATTACTGAATTATATTATAAATTTAGCAACAAGGAATAATTAAACTTCTTTTTCGTTATTTCAAAATGTTAGTTAATTAGGAGAGAATAATTTCTCAGTTCATGAAGCCCCGAGTGGTTCTCGGGGGCCCCGTTTGGTCACGGGGCAAAGAATAGGGCCACTGCAGATCCCTTTGGAGGAATAGGCAGAGGGGTAGAATCCCCCTGAATCCATGTTCATTTTATCATTTTTTGTTCATGTTCATTAAAGGTCTTCGTCATGATCCCTGCATTGTTTCAGGTGCTATCTCGCTCGCATCAAAAGAGCAGTGGCAGAAAAACAATAACGTGGCTCCAGCGTAAATGGAGTTTCTACGATAGAATTTGCAGCAACTCTGCAGTTCAGGGTGAGAAGGTTCTAGGCCCATTTTCCATATTTTATCTCGATGTACATGGAAGATGAGCCTGGCATGTTCATGCCTTTTAGGCGCCATATAACCTTTTCATGTGTTGGTGCGCCTTAAAACCCCAATTCAATTCAATTCAGTTCATGAATGTGTGAAAAACACTATCTTGAATCGTCTGGGAAGTAAACGCGTGTTTCGGCCAAAGGTTTGTCAGTGTTTGTCAGTGTTAGCATGAGTCATTTTAATACGTACATAAATTATATATCATTGGAATCATATTCATGTATTAATGCTGTACAAAACAGGGCTATGCGATTTTTCTTAGGTACGGGAAAGTATACACCAACCGCTGCTAGGGCTGGCAACCAGCCTTTATAAACAGTGGAAATGCATGTGCAACCTTTGGTTCCGCAATGTACATACGAATAATGTAAGACTTAACAAGTGCATTTTTATATGGGCCTTACATAAGGCTAATATATCGTGTAAAAAGTGGTGTTATAGCGTTAAAAGCTGCCTTGACAATATTGATTCTCGATTTACTGATATGAATAACAAACCATCCAAAAATGTATTCATTGAATTTGTTTCTGTACTTGACTTTATGATGAATAAACATGTAGAGGAATGGAAACTATGCATATATAGAGTTACAGGTCTAAATAACAACGGTCCTAACAAGTTAGGAAGCTGAGGAAGCTGCCTTGTTGGTTAGAGATTAGATCATGGCGGGCATTTCTTTATTTACACTGTCCTGTTTTAATGGGATGACAGTAGGGTAAGTGTGAGGTTTGGTGTACCCTAGAACGGTTTAAACCCCCAGTGGCCTACTTTGCCACTGACCGTTCCAAGGCGGTAGCCCTATTGTCAACCCTTTTGTGTTTGTGATGTCGTTTACATTTAATATTACTTTTGCCTTCTTGTTTGTCTGTTTGCGTGTTTGTTTCTGTGTTTTGTGGTTGACTGTCCTCCTTGAATGCTACTTTCCCTGTCCGATCTTTTTATATTTCTTTATAAAGTGTTTAAGTCAGAGTATTGTACTGAGAATTATTCCAAAGTTATAATTACCTTTGCATCATCGGTCCACATGTGCAAGGTTTAGATGCGGTGTTGCACCTTTACGATTAGAGACAGGGCGATATGAACGCATTAATGAAAATGATCGTGTATGCCCACTATGTAAGACTGGTGTTGAGGATGAAATTCATGCTATTCTTAAGTGCAGTGTTTATAATGATATTAGAGAGGCCTTGGTTAACATTTATGGAAGTACCACAGAATGTTAACGTTGCCAAGTTTTGGTCATACTTGTGCAATGACATTCAGGTCGCATGCAGTCCCTTAATAAAGTCGTATTATACCATTCAGATTGCCCTTAGTCCCTTTAAGTCAACATCAACTGGCATTCAAATCGTCTCCAGTCCTTTAAGTAGTTATGATGTGGTACACTCAAGTTTCTTATATGTATTGCATCAAATACTTTTTAAATTGCCATACGTAGGTAATTTTGACATTCAAAATAAGCATATGCATGTATTCTCATATAAGGATATCATATGCTTCTTAAACAAATGGAGTGATTTGAAACATATTTTATTGCCAATAGATAATCGCAAAAGGGTTGGGCTACAAGTTCTAACAACATTAGTTAATGCCCTTCCCGGCAAAATAGTATACACACAAAGTTAGACAATTACATAGGTAAATATAAATAACTTGCACATAATATCATGATTAGAGAAAAAGTAGTGAGAAAGAAAAACTAGGAACTAGTGAAAGAAAAAGAAGTATAGAGATAGTGTCAAGTCCGAAAGAAGAGAGTCTAGCAGCATGAGTTGAGTCTCTTTTCTCTTGTCTTCGAAAAGATTTTGATTATCTTCATCCGACAAGTGTTCGCGACCAAAGAGTAGTGCATTTAAATTTAATGGGTGAAATGTACGAGTTGACTGAAACAATCAAAGCCATTGTGCACGAAATAAGTTACAGTTGAAAAATAGCGTTAAGCGTCCTATTGCAGAACCACACTCGCAAATGTATGATTCTCGTAAATGGATTAAATAAAGATCATTATTAAGGTTACTGCAATAATTTCGTATTCTGGCATGTAAAACAGCAAATAATCGTTGGCCAGTTAAGTAGTGTGTTGGAACATTTGAACTGGGAAAAACAGAACTTAAAAGTTTCCTCTTGAACATCGAAATGGATTCTGAATTGCATATATATATTGGTAAGTTGTTCCAGAGATTAAGAGATGAAAGTACAAACGAGATAATGAACATTTCAGTTCTACGAGCAGTACTGGCATAATTATCACTATTTCGAAGGTTGTAGGAGCTCACTTGTCTTACCAATTGTGGGAACAGTTTGGAGTTATTCCATTTTAACTTTGTATACTGTCATAAGCTTTTGCAGTTTTCTCCTATCGGAAAGGGAAATACGATGTATGCATACAGAACGAGTTAGTCCAGTTACTATACGGGCTGCTGCATATTGTACTTTTTCCAAAGTATCTTTTTCGTATAAGGTACAACCGTCCTATGTAATGGAAGCATACTCAAAGATCTACTCAAAGATTTACTCAAAGATTGGACGCATATAGGATATATAAATCTGATTAAGTGTTCTTCGAGGTACTCTATATTTAGGCATTCGCATTAATCCTAAAGCCTTTGTTGCGGAAGCAACTACATTTTTGATTATGACTAAGCGTTAAACCTAGATGTTTATGGTGATCAACAAATGTCAACTGGATATTATTAAGGTGTAGGACTGGGCGACGATCATCTTCAGATAAAGAAAAGAACATTGTTTCTGTTTTATTGGGATGACGATCATCTTCAGATAAAGAAAAGAACATTGTTTCTGTTTTATTGGGATTAAACTGGACAAGCCATTGGTTTGACCATTCAGTAATCATGTGTAAGTCGTGGTTTAAAATACTTTCCATGACATCTATATTAGATGTGGAAATTGCTAACGAACTATCATCAGCAAATAAACGAGTAATACTAAGCATTGATTTCCGCAATATCATTTACGTATATTTAAAAATAAAATGGGCCCCAGAACAGACCCTTGGGGACTCCCGGCAGTTACAGTTTTTTATGTTGATGATGAAGTTCTTACACACATTCTTTGCGATCGGTTTGAAGATAATCTGATATCCACGATAACAGCTTACCATCAATACCATATTGCTTTAATTTAAATAAATACCTTTACGCCAAACACGGTCAAAAACTCTAGATACATCATTAAAGACAATGCACGTAAATTGTTTAGCATCGAATGCCGGATATATATGATGATACATATCGACAAGTTGGTAGGTTGTAGAAGGACCCGGCAAAACAACTGATTGATTCTTGAATATAAGATCAAGCATGTGAAAAATTATACACATGTTTAAAAACTATTCTTTACATGACTTTGCCTATTCAGCTCAATAACAAAATAGGTCTATAATTTATAGGAAGACTAGGATCCGCTTTTTTGAACAACGCCGTTACCATGACACATTTCCATAAGTCAGGGAAAACACATTCATTTAATGATCTGTTAAAAAGTATATGTAATTGTTTTGAAATTGTATATACAGTTTCCTTCAGTATTTTATGACTAATTTCATTCTCTCCACATGCTTTGTGTATATCCAAAATCTTAATAACATCTACTTTCTCGCTTTCTTCAATGAAAATGTTCTCTAGCTTTTCACCAGTTTTCGGTATAAAATTAGGTAGTTCAACATTTGAATCATCAACTGAAGCTATCAAAACAAAATAATCTGTTAAGCAATTAAATTTGCTGTATCTTGGTCAGTTATTGAGAATGACGTTTCTCCATTTGGTAATGTCGTTTTTAAAGGAGGAATGGTTTCAGCGTTTTTATTTGACTTAATAAAGTATTTCAAGAGTTTCCAGTATTGTCGCCTGTCAGTGATAATGTGCCTTCAATACTGCTGAAAAAAGCGTTCTTTCGGATGTTTTTTAAGATTGTTGAATTTATTACGTAGACGTTTATAGGCGGTCAGGTCGATGGAAGACCGGGTGCGCGTAGCTTTTTTTTCTGGCGGTCCCGCTGTCTCGACACACGTCTGATTTCAGAATCATACCAAGGTTTATCATTAGGTCGAATTGTAACATTTTTAAAACGGATACATAATTTAACCAGATCTAAAAAAAACAAATTGTAACGGTATGTGAACCTCTGTATAAAATGGACCAATCAACCTGCTGAATGAGATCGTTAAGTTTTACGTAATCGGCTTTTTTATAATTCCATACCCGTCGACTATAAGTCGGTCGGATATTATAACTGTACTGGATACTTAAGTATGTATCACAGTGATCACTTATATCACGTGGTATATTTAAAATACCTGAATCGAAGGGTTTCAATGAATCTGATATGACAATGAGATCTAACAATGTAGAAGAATGATCTTTAACCGAGTAGGTTCTGTTATTATATTTGTCATGTTATTTATCTGAATTACATCCTTTAAATAATAGTTTTCTGTATTAAGTTGATTCTCATTTATATCATCCATTACGATGATATTTTCAGATATTTCAAATGCCTTTTCTAAGCTTATATTTAAATTATCCCAAAACTGATATTTGAATTTGGATGACGATAAACTGTGCATATTAAAAATCGTTTATTTTTTCCTTTTACTTCTATCCAGGGTGAAATGGGCAGTGCATATTTAAGTTC
Organism: Cyrtodaria siliqua; assembly: GCA_037043455.1. Classification (NCBI taxonomy): domain Eukaryota; kingdom Metazoa; phylum Mollusca; class Bivalvia; order Adapedonta; family Hiatellidae; genus Cyrtodaria; species Cyrtodaria siliqua. The sequence continues at coordinate 51,864 of JAWPHD010013005.1, forward strand.
TAATATGCGTCTTGAAATCACGTTAGTAGCGGTATAAACTAGCAGCCCTCCAGAATGTGCAGAAGTATCTTTACGAAACGTATTACTATACCCCTCGATAGTTAAAGTCTCATTTGAGACGTTGTCGCATAGATGCGTTTCTGTAAAACACAAAATATCAAAGTCAAATAAATTGTCCTTAATGTATTCAAGTTTATGTCTTATACTTATCGTATTTAAGTGGAATATAGCGTTTCGTTGTCAGGGCCTGGATTCATTTCTATATCCCCAGACATGAGAAACTAATAACAATGGAAAATTCTAAGTTTAAAAACAATTAAAAAATGTATGAAGAAATAGAAACAATTCTGCGAAGAAAGCTTAGCATCAGTGTAAACAAATGTTTAATGAAATAAAACGGGTGACTGAGAAAACACATTTTCCTAGTGATTGGATTTAGTTTGTTGTTAAAGGTACCTATGGCCATTCTCCAACACATTAGGTTTGGGTTTTAAAATCACGTATACATAAGGTTGTGGAGTCACATGTAATTCCCATATAAAACGTTTCATGTGATTTCATATAATAAGAGTTTCGTATACTTTTCATATAAGACTAAATTCATAAAAGTTTTGCTTTTAAAACAACAGTTTTATGAAGAAGAAAAAATGTGTCAGCGTTTATATGATTCTCAGATAATACGTGTATGATTCTTATATAAACGATTTAGTATATGAGTCACGTACTTCTCCTTTCTTATAAGTATCATATAGCAGGTACCATATAATAATCATATGATACTTATAAGCGGCAATATGTGTATTGATGTGAGGATGTTATAGATATGTGTATTGATGTGGTATGTTATATATATGTGTAGTGATGTGGAACATGGTATTTTGACTATGAAACGATAATAGCAGTAATTTGACCGTACTTGGCTGTATTTACAAGTATCCAGTAGCGCAACATGCCTTCTTGGACCTCTTGTTTAGTGGAAGATTAAGTATGTGTATACAAAATATAAGAGTCATAGGGTGGAGCCATTAGTATGGTTGATATTCATTTAACTAAGCACTGTATGTCATATAATGTGATGAGTTAAACAGCATTGTGACAGGTAACTAATAATTTATAATTTACGTTATATAGCCACGTGCCAAGAGGTTGGTCGGTACCATCTGAGATGGCAAATTCTAATTATTAATTTTGAGGTCATTGACGATTAAATATAATTCTCCAATGGAATAGCAATGCGAGAGGCACAGCTTATGTCATGTTTAGGAACCAAAAACGTGAAAATGAAACAAAAGTGCTGACAACTGGACTATTTTTCTTTCTTTTTTAATCGTTGGTTGGATTTCAATCTTTAGTTTTGATTTTGTTGCGCACACAGATTTTGTTGTAGTAGTAGTAGTAGTAGTAGAGTAGTAGAAACAGCAGCAGCAGAGCAGCAGCAGTGGCGCCATCACCAGCCGAAGCAGCAGCAGCAGCAGTAGTAGTAGAAGTAGTAGTAGTAGTAATTTCAAGGTATTGACGATTCATAAAAGGAATTAAACGCGCCCAAAATAATATGTTGACAATTTATCATTGCATTACGTTTGTCTTTCTTTTTCAGATCTCAAAACCACATTCAAATACAAAGTTCCATATAGCTCAAGTCGCCCAAAAGTTACAACCAAAGTAAGTTTACAACATATGCATACATAACATTTTAGCTCGACTTTATGGGTGGGCAGGGGAGAGCTATTGTCATCGTTGCTGTCGGTGTATTCATCAGCGGCGCCCAGTTATGTTCTTGCATTCAGCTCATTTTTCCATTAAATATTAATCGCCGAAGCATAAACAAGGATCAGTTTTATTCAGGCATTATACAATTTTCTCCTCGATGCGATCACAAGCATACAAAACATCAATCATACTAGAAAGCAATGACATTCACCAACAACACTACCGACGATTCGATACACAGATGAGGCGTGAACGCTGGAACTACGCCAATGTACTTCAATACTTTAACAGCAATATTCTACGCCATATTTTAGAATATGAGATAAAAAGACACAGTTACCACTTTAACTAGTTAAATGATGCAAAGTATAAATAAAACATATTTTTAATTTTGAACTTGCTTCATAACATTTCGTAAACATAATAATAAAATAATAAAAGAATGAATATTTAAACATAAAGAAGTTGTGTGTTTTTCATATGAAACATGACATTTTTTGTCAATATATGGATGTATTATAGTTAAAAAAGTAACGACATATTTCCCCTACTTTCTATATATGGTAAGGACAAGTGTGTTAATAAAACATCACCCCGTTCTGACATGAAACTTCTAAATAAAAATAGCATTTTTACATTCAAATCTTAAGTGGATTAAATTCATGAAAATGCAATCTCATCTTCCAGGATTGGGGTGGATGAGAGTTGAGTGTGTAGTGGTGGGGGTGGGGGAGGACATGGTGTGGTGTGTGTGAGAGGTCTTGTTTGAAACTTATGAGGGAATATTAGAGTCGGAAGTACCTTTTTACAAAAACAAAATCAGTGTGTTGGTTAGGATGTAGATATGCTTTTAAATTGGATGGGCTTCATCTTACTGACACAAATGGAAATAGAAATTAAATAGAGTGTTAAATAAAGTTCTCTTGCTAGCATGTCCTAGGAACGAACATTAATAAAACCCGTTTGGTATACCTCTACCGAAATGAATTGTAGAGATGCATCTGAAGTTTAGCAAGTCCTCTTCCGGTGAAAATATATGAGATTATCTGTATTTATTTGCAACAAAAACTTTGTTCAACCAATCGAGTATTTCATGTTTATCTTTTTCGGCTATGGATCCAAATCTTTCCAGCCGTATAGATATGTCTGCCATTCCATACAGATCTTCCTTTTTACCACGTTTTACTTTCGTCCAAAGATCCGCGAATCTATTTCGCAATTCATCCTCAATATCTTCTGTACTATCTTCGGTGTCATTTTGATCGGTACTATCATCTGACATTTCTTGTGTATCGTCGATATCATTTTGATCTTCTTCTTGGTCTTCTGTTTTGGTCTTCTTTTTGGTCTTTCTTGGTTTTCAATATTTTGTCTTATCCGTGTAATTGTTTTTGTAATTCTTTGACATTTCTCCCACATCTCATCCCCGCAGCTATATTTGCTCTCAGTGTCCTACCTTCTGGAGATAAATCTTTTTTCTTTCTTTGGGCTACTAGGATTTTCAATTTGTCTTGCAACTCTTTGATATCTTTCCCCCATCGTTTTCCTGCTGCAATGCTTGCTCGTATTTTTCTCATTTCACTCATATATAACATAGTCAGATTATTCTTGGTGCTTGTATTGTTTTAATGTCAGATGAAAATATCTTGTCTATCTCACTTGCGTCCTGCTTATCGTTACTCGTTCAATATTGCAAAATGTAGAAATAATCCTGCTAGAAGACCTAGTGTTAATGCCGTTTTGGGTCGTGTGATTGGGAAATTTCGCCGAAAGTAGATTCGCCCAAAAGTCGGAAAATACAATAATTGCGCTCTCCTAAGTTGTATCAGTTGTAAACATGCATGATTTATTTCTTAGTTGCTAGTAGTATAGAAAGTGAGGGTACTGGGAGATTTTTTTCCGAGTGGGGATTGCAAAACGAGTTTTAAATTTGTTGGCTGGGCTTGGTAACACAGCATCCCCTCGGCTTGTAACTGATTGTTGTTTTCGATCAGTTTCCGGCGATTTTAGCTTGTTGTTCATGCTGTAACACGCAAATCTACCATCTCGTCATGTAGGGGACCCCGAGGATAAAACTGTGCCAGTACCCTCAGTTTCTATACTACTTATTGATAGGTTTTACTGGATAATTGATGAACATTATCCTAATTTCGAATATATGCATACACGTTGTGAGCAACTATCAATGAAAACAGCTGTACCTTTGACTTGTTTAGTAAACAAAAAGAACTGTCTTACATGTCTTGTGACCCCACCTTTTCTGGTGATGTTGTAAGTGAAATTATTAATTAACTACTCAATATCTGCCGTGATTTGCAGAAAACTTCACGCATCATAAAAACAAGGTCAATATGGAGAGAAACTCGGCGAATATGAAAAACATCGGCCAATAAGAAATTCAAGCAATCTGATTGGATAAGCCAACACGGCCAGTATGACCAAGGCTTTGTTTTCTTTAAGGACGCCATTTTGAAGGGAAAAAAACACAATGTTGCAGCTATGTTCGCCTATGTAATGTAGACAGTCAAAATAATTAAAGTTTGATTATTTGTAAATTCGGTTACACCGACTTCTCTGAAATATAGTTATTATCACGTTTGCGTGTGATTTTCCGACGCGCCATCGAGCGGTAACAGTGGAAGATTTATTTGAATCAGATACTTGTTATTAAATGTTATATTGAAGATATATCTCTTGTTTTTTCTTACCTGTAAATGATAGTTAAAACATAGGAATAAAGAGAGATATCAAGTAGTTAATTAATAAAAAATGTCATTAATTAAGTGTTTTCATATTGGCCCAGTTATCGGTCCTCAAACTGTCAAACCGCGGCCTTCGTCAATAACTGGGCCAATATGAAAACACTATTAATAACATCATAAAACTATGTTTCTATATGAAAATTACACTGCTGTATACTTGAAGTTGCAGCAAATCGTTAACATGTGACATTTTAACATCCGTGTCAATGGGGAAAATAATTGGCGGTTTCATACCTATTAAACAGTTACTTTCATTTTGTTTTCCCGTCTAGATAAAATGTGATGAAACATAAATACGCGATTAATTAAAGTTCTCGGAAATAATTATTTCGAAATGCTATTCAGAAATAGAGACGCACACCTTCGGTTACCGTACTATCCGTACAACCTAACCGCCAAACGATTAAAACGACAGAATGGCTATAGAAGTTGCAATTCACTATCTTTCTAAATGTGATGGATACTGTCCGAAGCAGCCATTATAATTATTATGCAATTACCATACCATGTTTTCATTACAGATGAATGAAGGTGTGGTAGATGAGCTTAAATACAGGCGACATACAATAGAAGCTATATGTGAAACAGGTGTTAACACAAGTAAACGTGCACATGAAATATCCGGCATCAGAGAATCCAACTTTTCAGACTGCGCTGTACAAAAAGCTGGCTGTACTATATGGATACGTCTGTTCAAATTCTTGCAAGGACAGAAAAAAGATACGGGGACCCCTATGTCTATAACCAAGTACGAAGTGCATAATAAAGAAGCACGCCTATACAAAACGTTTCCTCTACAAGACAAATTTATCGCGAATTCGTTGAGAGCGATGACAGTCAGAAATCCGTACACAAGATTGTGGTCTGCGTATAATCGATAAACTCTTGCTTCCTGACTTTTGGCAGACCAAAGGGAAACAAATAATAAAAACAACCAGAGCAAACTCAACGAAACAGGCACTCAGATGCGGCCATGATGTGACCTTTCCAGAGTTCATACAATACGTCATAGCAACAGGACACCAATTTACTTATGTAAATCAGGACAAGCACTGGCTCCCCGCTAGCGACCTTTGTGACCCATGTCTATTCAAGCCGGAAGTCATTAGCAAACAGGAAACGTTCATGTCAGACTTCAGTTTTGTCCTCGCTAAAATTGATTGTCATCCCTTCTTGATAAAATGAAGATAGCTGACCCTATTGCGTTTGAAATCAAGGACGAAATAAATTATAATTTTAATATATTTAATAAACACGAGGCGTGTATAAACCTAACAGAGTTATGTAAACGAATGTGGACAGCTTTCACATTGAACGGGTACATTCCACCCAATGAAGAGCTTATCTTAAATATGAATGGGGCTAATCTTACTCCAGCATCCTTCTATGAAATTATAAATAAAGTTCGAACAAAAACCAACATGACAAAGATGGCTACAAAGCAGTTTAGGAGTCAGTCTCTAAAAAACGCATACGCTCAAATTCCAAAGAAGCATTTAGATGCTCTTAAAAAACTGTATAAACTGGACTTTGAAATGTTCGGTTACGACAATTCCTTCGTAGATGAATTGAGTACCTAATACTAGTATGTACTGTGTAAAATAAGTTTATTTTTTGGGGCGCTTGTTTTTTTGGATTTTTTAGACAAAATTCACCTAGTACCTAAATAAGTTGTATATCAGTGAAACAGACATTTAAGTGGTAAATAAAAAATATCTTACTTTTCAAAATCGGAGAAGAAAAAAAAAATCATGCATGATAGCTATTTGTGATGGGGCATTTCCAATGGAAAATTTTGCTGCATGAAAATAAAAATGAAAGAAATGGTTTTTTGAATTTGTTATCCAAAAATGATATATTAATCAATTAAGACATCCTGATTTTTTGTAGCAAAATATGGAGAATAGATGGTATGTTTGTAATGACCCATTCTCAACAGCAGAACTGAAAAAAGGGTAGATGATTTAAAATTAGGTAAATCTACAGGACCTAGTGGTGTACTATCAGAAATGATAAAATATACTTTAACTGGTATATCACCGATTATTTTACCGTTATATAATAGAATAATTGAAACTGGTATTTTTTCGTCCGTTTGGGGACAGCATTTATGTCCATTTCACAAATCGGGCTCACTAAGCGGCCCTTATAATTACCGTGGTATCTCATTTATTGATACTTTAAATAAAGTCATAACTGGAATGATGTTCAATAGATTAACATTTTGAGAAGAAAATTGCAATAACATTGGTGAGGCACAATCAGGGTTAGGCCATGTTAGTCTACAATTGATTACTTATTTACACTTCGGGCCATTATTCAAAAGAATTTGCAGCAACTCTACAGTTCAGGGTGAGAAGGTTCTAGGCCCATTTTCCATATTTTATCTCGATGTACATGGAAGATGAGCCTGGCATGTTCATGCCTTTTAGGCGCCATATAACCTTGTCATGTGTTGGTGCGCCTTAAAACCCCAATTCAAAAGTATATACGTAAAAAAGGTGGTGTTTTTTTTATTGTTTGTTTATGGACTTTTCAAAGCCATTTGATAAGATAAATCATACCGAACTATTCAATAGTCTTACAAGAAAGGGAGTAGGTGGTACATTTCTAAAAGTATTGGCAGCAATGTATATAGTAGTCTTTTGTCATGCGTTTGTACTGATAGAAATAGTTATACACATTTTTAAATGCAATATTGGAAGTCGGTGATATCTTTGCACTTCTTTATGCTGACGATATGGCCAACTGTGTATATACTGTCAGACAACTTCAATCACAAATAAATGTAATTTCTAGTTTTGTGTAATCGCACAGGATTGTCAACTTAAATCTTGGGAAGACAACAATCATAGTTTTCAGATATTGTCGATATTTTAGAGGTAACGAAACATGGTCATACCATGATGATAATTTGAAACTGTTTCCTGTTAGAAATATGTACATGGGTCTTTATATGACACCAAAACTAATATGGACAAAGGTTCAAGAAACATTAGCAACTCAAAGCAGGAAGCAATAATTTCAATATCCAAACTGCAACGTATAATGTTGGCTAATTTGATTATTATGAACTCTTCAAACTCTTTAATATCATGGTTGTACCAATTTTGACATTGGCTCCAAAAATGTGGAGCTATCAATCTTGTTATCGCATTGAAAATGTCCCTAACCAATTCTGCATACCGATGTTTAAAGTTATATAAAATCAAGTTAATTAAGTGAACGAAATATCAGTTACCAGTCAAACAAATAAATTAAGCAACTGACCGACCAACCGACTGACCAACGGACCGCCCGCCATGGTGATTCCATTATACCCCTCTCAAACTTCGTTTGTGGGTGGCATACAAGCGTTTTTGCGTTTTGTTCTAGGAAAGGTCAGTTTACCCGAATTCAACAATTACATTTCTAGACTTAAGTCTTATTTAATTGTAAATTCGGAAGCTCCTTTATACGGATATTTAATCTGATATAACTTTGAACGGATATTTTAATATTTTACTACCTATATTAATTGTATCATAAATGTAATTATTGATGCTATGCTCATGACTCTTGTTAGGGTTATTGCATAATAAAGAATCTTCTTCTTAATTAACTTCATCCCAATCTTTACCAAACTGACCCAGAATATGTATATTGCAATAAATGCCTGTTTTCTTCAGCAATGTGTTCACGTCCTCTCGATTTGAACTGAGTAGTTTAAATTATTTAAGATATTATAGTTTGTAAGTACAAGCACAATAGTAGGCGGACTCAAAGACCTCATGTAGGACCGCAGTATGCCATGTGGAAAAATACTCCAGAAAAAACGCCACATGGCACATTTACGAACAAAATAAATCTGGGGAAATCAAACAATACAATTAAATTACCAAGAAATTACTTTTTATTCATTCTACTTATTGCAAGTTCTGCAATTTAACATAGTTTTGAATACGTTTTCAGATTTCCACCTATAAAAGAAATTTCGCAGGTTTTGGCTATTTTATGTTTTATTACACGAAATAATGAACCATGTTCATTTATATCATGTTCATTAAAGGTCTTCATCATGATCCCTGCATTGTTTCAGGTGCCATCTCGCTCGCATCAAAAGAGCAGTGGCAGAAAAACAATGACGTGGCTCCAGCGTAAATGGAGTTTCTACGATAGAATTTGCAGCAACTCTGCAGTTCAGGGTGAGAAGGTTCTAGGCCCATTTTCCATATTTTATCTCGATGTACATGGAAGATGAGCCTGGCATGTTCATGCCTGCTAGGCGCCATATAACCTTTTCATGTGTTGGTGCGCCTTAAAACCCCAATTCAATTCAATTCATTTATATATATAGTGTTCAACATTGAATAGAAATGTAAAGTGTTGATAGTGGGCTGCTTAAGATGACTAAGAAAGTTCAGCTTGTCAGCTTGCCAGGTTTGGAGAGCGCAATCAATTACACCAATCAATTACACGTTGTTTAAATATAGCTATGTGACAACGCAGTATGCCATATTGCTGCAGTATGCCATTTAGCAGTATGCCATTTATATGGCTCACTGCAGCAGTTTATATGGCTTACTGCAGCAGTTTATATGGCTTACTGCTGCAGTATGGCAGACAGACAGACAGACAGACAGACTTTTTTATTCAGACTTGTACAAAGTACATCGTCTACAATACATACATATTAGCATACATACATATCTGCATATATGATGTCAACGTATATATACAAGTAAATGGTGAAATATATACAAATGGTATAATTAATTAATCATTTCATTATTATTGTTATTATTATTATTATGTAGTATAGTAAATAAGAGTAGGAGGTTGAACTAAGTAACTACCTTTCAATAGTTAATAAAGCGTTTCTTAATACAATTGATTCTTTAACATATAACGGAAGTTTTATTATTTTTTGTCATGTGATTTCAATGGTGAAATATATACAAATGGTATAATTTATCATTTCATTATTATTATTATTATGTAGTATAGTAAATAAGAGTAGGAGGTTGAACTAAGTAACTACCTTTCAATAGTTAATAATGCGTTTCTTAATATAATTGATTCTTTAACATATAACGAAAGTTTTATTATTTCTATCTTGTCATGTGATTTCAGTAACTCCAAATATTTGAAAACATAAGGACGTTTGTAATAACAACGTTTTAAGTATTTCTTTCTAATATCAATATAACAAGGACAAATACATACAAAATGAAATTCATCTTCTATATCTAAACTATTACAAATTAGGCAATATCTTTCTTCACGAAGTGTTCTATTGTTGGCATATCTACCAGTCTGTATTCTGAGTGGATGTACAGATAGTCTAAGTCTAGTAAAATATAGACGTAAAATTCTTGGCAAAATATCTAAATATGTTTCATATTCCAAACTAGTTTTAATATCTTTGTACAATGTTAACACAGAACTGTTGTTTAAGGTACCACACCAATTTTGTTTAAAGGCATCTAAAACTCTAATTCTAAAGTCATACAAAAATACGTCACTGTTTATATAAGAAGCATTATCGAATACATAAGAAAAACCGTAATCATCTAGTAATTTCTTAACACTGCTAACCCAGTTCGTTTTTCCGCTATTACAGTCCTGTAAAGCGTGTCCATACACAGTCTTTAGAATGATATTGTCAGTATTTATTACTTTCAACCAATATTTCATAATTCTTATATATCTATTAACATATAGGGGATATCTTCCAAGTTCACCATACACAGCTGCATTGCATGTATTAGGTAGTACCTTTACAGTCCTACGTACAAGGTACAGATCAGACCAAAAAACCCAGAAATTCATTGCTATCATAAACATTACCAGTACTGTTATTCTCCCAACAGGTTGTCCAGATAAACACTTTTTAATGACCATGATAAATTGCTTGGACAGCATTGCCCAACCATGTTTTATTACTGCTCACTGATAAGCATCCACAGAGTTGAGTGTGTTATGAGATGATACTGAGACTTGATTATGAAACCAGAGATCTGAGGAAAAGCATGACCATGTATGTGTATTTAATACATGTAACTTTATTTGTGATTGCTTTATTTAACACTTCAACAAGTCATATCTATAGAATACAGAATAGTTTGTAAAATGTGACAATAGCAAACAAACATATATTCAATGAGCTTAAAAACACCTCGTGTATATAGTTTCAATATCATTTACATGCAACAGTTAAAGGGACACTGTCCGTAAGTAAGCAGATATTGAGCATAACCAAATAACTGGCTGACTTTTATTCAGTGAAATGTATACACGAAAACATGAGGATAGACCCTAAGAAGTATGTAGGAATACATTCATGAGTTTGAAAAAAAAAAATTTAATAAAGTGGGACCCACAATATTTACCTTTTCTGCGATCACGTGACTTCCATTAGCGCATTAGGTTTTCACCACAGTATGTATTGCGAAATATGTATAGCCCGCTGTCGACCACTTTACGCTCACGCACACTATTATTACGGCGAGTGTAATTTTAGTTTGGGCTGCGAGTTCAAACGCACAAAGCGGATTTACTTTTTTTTGTACCGCGATTGAATTCCGTTAAACAATCTTGCTTTTAATTAGTAAATATTCAATAATGTTTAGTGTGTAATGTTTGCGAACATAATTATTGTGTGTTTTATAAGCTAAAAGTTACGGACAGTGTCCCTTTAAACTAAGTTTTCGACCTTTTAAATTGTCAAAAACACTTATTAAAAAACGTTTTTCTCAATAATCAATTTTGAGAGTTTCATTTGATGAAGTGAATATGAAATGATTTATACCCACAACTGATTTTAATATAAGATATTAAAGGGACACATGGCAATCTTGTTGAGTTTTTATCAAGCATTAAAATTGGCGATTCAATTTATTAATAAAGAATCATTTGACTTTAAACCTGCTTGCATATAAGTCAATACAATTTTGAGTTTTCAATTTATCTTTTTATATTTTCATAGGTTAAAATATATTATTGGTACAATATAATCAACAGTTAGTGATTTGCAAAAAGAGTTTTCTTTATACTCTTCTCATAATTAATATTAATAATTGAACAAATGCAAGTAATGTAGAAAAACTAATGGGACACCGCGAGTTTAAAAAAAAAGATTGCCGTGTGTCACTTTAAACTTTGGTATAATCTGTTGTTTCTGATGGGTTTTTTAAGCCCTCAAGTATATAATTATATTGATGTGGTTAAATGAGGGTTATATACATTGATGTGGTTAAATGAGGGTTATATATATTGATGTGGTTAAATGAGGGTTATTAATATTGATGTGGTTAAATGAGGGTTATATATACTGATGTGGTGAAATGAGGGTTATATATATTGATGTGGTGAAATGAGGGTTATATATATCGATGTGGTTAAATGAGGGTTATATATATTGATGTGGTGAAACTAGGGTTATATATATATTGATGTGGTTAAATGAGGGTTACATATATTGATGTGGTGAAATGAGGGTTATATATATTGATGAGGTGAAATGAGAGTTATATATATTGATGTGGTTAAATGAGGGTTATATATATTGATGTGGTGAAATGAGGGTTATATATATTGATGTGGTGAAATGAGGGTTTTAAGTATATATATTGATGTGATAATGAGGGTTTCTAAATATGCATGCACATTATGTACATCAATAGATTTATACTATACTCTGTAAAAAAGATTTGGACCATGGCAGTGTTCAAACCCGTACAATGATCGCTGAACCATGACATTCGACCATAACCCTTATTATCTCAGTTGATAATTCACAATAGATCAACAATCAACAATAATTATCATTTACAATAAAAGTTTGCGAAAAAATAATAATCTTTTTATTGGTTACTCGAATGTGTCCGTAACCGTTACTTTTTATGGACTTTGCAACATTTTTTACAGACCCTTTGTGTGTTCGCGATATTTTTTAAAAATCAAATCTTGTTTGGAATTTAATGATTCAGGTACCAAATTAACCGGGTAGGGTAGACCTTGGTTACTAAAAAAAATAGTTAAATTCTGTCCACTAGTTTTATTTTTATATGACTTTATATACCCTGGTCCAAAACTTTTTTTAGCGAGTATATATTACTTACTACAAAGTGTACTTATTTTTGATAATGTTATTATTACTGAGAACTGTTAAAGATTTGACAGCAAAATACAATTATTAGAAATACAATCTAAGTTGTTGTGTACTATTAGTAAGTAAAACAATATTTTTCTCATTTTACTGCAACTGATACAATTTCCATTTGTATTAAATAAGTCTATGCTAGTAACACTATATATAAAATAAACTGATTTTTCATCAAGTACATTGTTTTATTTCATGATAGTGTCCATTTATACTCGATCTCATTGTTCTGCTGCAGAATGAGCCTCTCAGATATGCCAGCTGTTCCACATTAGCACTGGCTACTTTTATTGCAGTTAATTTGTTAGGGGTCATTAAAAGGCTGCTACCTGGTGAGATTGTAACTGTATCATGATTTTATTTCTGGCTCCTATAGGAGCTGATTCTTTATCTTGTGGGGGAGACTGTTTAATAACCTTTTGCAAAATTTTAAATGAATTCTTTCAATTTCTTTAGATTTAGTATTGCCCCAAATCTCACGTGCATAACTAAGAACAGACACAACAAAGGCATTGAACAACTGACATAAAGTTTTAGGACTCAAATCATATACTTTACATTTACATAATAAAACATTCATTGCCTTAAGAGCTTTACCAACTAAATGCTCCTGATAAGAGCGAAATTTCCAGTATAACTGAAAACATTCCCTAAATAGTTAAAATCATTCACTACGTTGATAACGTCTCCATTGTAGGTCCAATGCTCACTGGCTAATAACCCGCCACGTTTACCAAAAACCATAATTTTAATTTTGGCAATATTAACTTTAAGTCCCCACGAATCGCAATAATTATTTAATGTATCTAAATGTACTTGTATTTCAGCAGGTGTTTTTCCAACAATGGCCATGTCATCCGCAAATAGCAATAACATTAGTACTATATCATCTAATTGCAAACCTGAATCTATATTATTTTGCAAATATAACTCCAAATCTTCAACAAAAAGAGAAAACAAAAGAGGGGACATTACCTCCCCTTGACGTAAGCCAACAGCATAATTAAAATAATCAGTATAATTAGCACAGGATTTGACACATGATTTGACTTTTTGGTACATATTGCGTATAATTCTAAGTAATTTGCCATTAATACCACATCTATACATCTTAAGCCATAATGCATTTCTATAAATAGAATCAAAAAATTTCATCAAATCGACAAAAATAACATACAATCGTTTGTTTTCATTCAAGTATTTTTGGACTAATGACATAAGTATAAAAATCGCATCAACAGTGGATCTTCCTTTCCGAAATCCGAACTGAGCATCCGAAATTATGTTATGCTCATTACAAAAGTTTTCAAGTCGCCTATTGAGTACAGTAGTAAAAACCTTTGAGAAACAACTAACTAGCGTAATGCCTCTATAATTATTTACATCATTTACTTCACCTTTTTTGTGTAAAGGAATTATAATCCCTTCCATCCATTTATCTGGGTAAAAACCCGAATTCAAAATGCAATTGAATATATCGCATAAATGAGCCGATAATATGTCTATGCTTTCAATAAAATATTCATTCAGTAAACAATCACTACCAAAAGCCTTCCCTCTTTTTAAAGATTTTACAGCATTTAAAATTTCATCAATCGTGATGGGCTGGTCAAGTTCTGGGAATGACCCATTAGGATTAGCAAAATCATTATTTTCACAAAAATATTCCGCGTCTTCATTTGTACAGTTAAATACATCACTGCCAAGCTTTTCAAAATATTCACGAAAAGTATCTAATGCTATCTTATTAGCAACAGACTTATTTGAGCACTTGAAATACTTCCAAAAATCTCGTGGTTTACTTTTCTTAAGACTCTCTATTTCGGACATTTTACGTTTATAAAATGTATTTTTCTTCTTACAAATTATATTCTTATACAATAATTTACGTTCACATAAATCTATTCTATTTGCATCAGTTTTATAACAATTAAACAGGTTTAAGGCATCTAAATACGTATTTCGAGCATTCACACAGTCTTGATCAAACCAGTCTGCATTTTTCATACGAAACTCAGTATCAAAACAAGGTTTATTTTCAGAATAAGTGCGTTTTGTAAATAAAGGATCAGCAACACTCATTTGCGTCATAAAGTGTAACCTGTGAACTTTTTCATATGGCAAAGTGCAACAGTGCTTTGTTAATTTTGAGATTATGGTAACAAAAACTCTTATTAAATTATCAAAATAAAACAATTTGATAAAACTATTAGTTTAAAAATACCTCTAAAGCATAACATTGCTTTTTCTAGATTGAGGTGTTCTGCACATAATTTAAATGTTGAAACAGGAAGACATTCCAATACCCTATATCATGAGAGAAAATGTATGTTGTGTATGTCAGGAGACGTAGAAGACGAATACCATGTAATCTTGCAATGTTCATATTTTGAAGATTTGTGCAATCATTTGTGTATGTTAATATGAATGGTGTATCAATACGATTTTATATAACTTTAAACATCGGCTGTTCTAATCGTGTTATTTAAATTATATACTTATATAAAAGTGCAAGTTTTTTTTAGTTTTTTTTGTGTTTATTTTTAATTAAAATGTCTCCAAGAACGACTGTAGTGTTATGTACATGTTAGAAATGTTTGAATACATTCTATAATTTAATGAAAACTGCCGATGCATATAAATTGCATCTATGCAAATATGTGTAAGGAATACTGACTAAAAGATGACTGTTCTTTCAAACTATCGATAATATACTCGAAACATAAATTAAAGCTCTTCCAGAACACAATGAATATTCTTGTATCTATAATGTACAATGTACGTTAAACTGTGTATTTTCTATGTATGTACTTTTGTCATGTATTTACGTCACACTGTAACTTTAAAACGTTTATACATACTTTTGTAATATTTGTATTATTACTGAATAAAATGTTGTCACTGTCATTGTCATGTATCTCACTTTAAAGTTTTATATAAAAAGTGATTTTATATGATAATGAACTTTGACCTATTGCTTGCCGCAATTGTCTCTTTGAGTTATCAGACACAAGTTACCTTAACTTCTTCTATTATATATCACTGAAACAGCCATTTTAGTAGCAAATAAAAACTAACTTACGTGTAAGAACATGGCATAAACCACGAAGTATACATGTAAGAACACGGCGTAACCCACAAAGAATACATGTAAGAACGCGACATAAACCACAAAGAATACATGTAAAAACGCAGCATTAACCACAAAGTATACATGTAAAAACGCGGAATAAACAACAAAGTATACATAGAACAAGAGCTGTTGGAGAACAGCGCAGCTCGACTATTCGATTTTTCAGAGAATAATAAATTATATTGCTAGTATATACCATCAGAAAACAAGGCTACAACAATGTGGGGTGGGATTGGGGGCACAACATAACTATGTGTAAGAAATGACCAAAACTACACAGAAATATGTAAAAATAAAAAATAAAAAAATCGAGTTTTGAGTGGGGTGCGGGGTGGGGATGGGGGAGAGGCGGGGGTGGGTGGTGGAGGATTGCGGGTGGTGAGGGCAACATATATTTGTAAGAAGCTATGTAAGAATTCACCAAAACAACACAAAAGTATGTAAAAAAAATAATTAAGAATCGAGTTTTGAGTGGGGATGGGGGAGAGGCGTGGGGTGGGGAGGGCAACATATATGTGTAAGAAGCTATGTAAGAATTGACCAAAACAACACAGAAATATGGTAAAACAAAATAAAAATAAAAATATTTCGATTGGGGGAGAGGGGGGCGGGGGTGGGGGGTGGGGGTGTCAAGATAGCTATGTGTAAGAAGAAGAATATGTAAAAAAAAAATCGAGTTTCGAGTGGGGGTGGGGGTGGGGTGGGACAGTGTGTGGGAGGGGTGGGTGGAGGGGGAAACATATATGTGTAAGAAGCTATGTGTAAGAAATTATCAAAACAACACAGAAATATGTAAAAAAAAAAAAAGAGTTTCGTGTGTGTGGTGGGGTGGGGGGTGGGGGGTGGGGGAGAGATAAGCAGGGGGTGGGGGAGGGTGGAGGGAGCAACATATGTGTAAGAAGATTTGTGTAAGAATTGACAAAAGCAACACAGAAATATGTAACAAAAAAAATAGAGTTTCAAGTGGGGGCGGGGGTGATAGGCGGGAGTTGTTTGGTTGGGGGGGGGGGGGGGGGGGGCGGCGGGAGTGGGCAACATATATGTGTAAGAATTGACTAAAACAACACAGAAATATGTAAAATAAAAAAGTAAACAAAAATAAAAAGTGTGGAGGGGGTGGGAGTGGGGGCGGTGGTGGGGGTGGGGGTGCGAGGAGGGAGCCCATGCCCCAATATCGGTGAAGTATGAATAAGATGCATAATGCTATAAGAAATCCCAAACCAAAATTATAGATATATATACAAACACATTTTAAGGGCTATCAGAATTTGGGTTCCATGGGAGCCCAGGGGTTACAGGAACCAAAATAAACTAAGCAGCCCTTAAGATCATGCTATAAGGAAGCCCATGGCCAAATTTGGTTGTGCTAGGGCAAGAATTGGAAGAGATATAGACTTGTAAACACAGCTTACACTCAAATTTTATGTGAAATGGGACACATTTTATGGGCTATCATAATTTGGGTTCCATGGGAGCCCATGGGTTACAGGAACCAAAATTGCTTATGCAGCCCTTAAGATAATGCTATAAGGAAGCCCATGGCCAAATTTGTTTGTGCTAGGATAAGAAATGTAAGAGATATAGACTTGTAAACACAGCTTACACGCAAACCTTGATGTGGGACGCCGACGCCAACGCGACGTCAACGCCGACGCCGACGCCGATCCCGGGGTGATTACACGTCTCACACCACAATTATTTTTCCACAGGGTCCCATTGTAATGATTTTGTTCGTGGCATAGAGATAAAACAGATTTTGCAACATGTATTTATGCTTAAATTCTTCATTGATCCAATATCTGCAATTTAAAACACATTTAACAAATATTTACCAGATTGAACTTTTTTTAATTTCATGTTTGCGTGACACCTATCAAAATTTAGACAAAAATACAACCCCGTAGTGATTAGACCCATGATGTGTAAAATGAGGCAGAATTAGCTAGAAATCTTATATCAACATGCATTTTTCTGTGATCTTTTCCTAAAATGCTGTAGATTTAGAACCTGGTAAAGATAAATCAATGTATCCTGTAAAATGTAGAAAAGCGAACTTGTTTTTTTTTATCTACCTCCTTCATCTGTAGGGCACGAGTATTCAAGGGAGATAATAGTGGTGTGAGTCCTACATAAGCTCTCTTATTCTTCGAATAGTCGAGCTAAAAACGCGGCATAAACCATAAAATATAAATGTAAGAACGTGTCATAAACCACAATGTATAAATATGAGTGTGGTAGTTAGTTTTCACTAAAGATGTGATTGTTTTGTATTCTTTTAAATAGTTAAGTTCATTACGATAAGTACCTTTAACTATAGTATATGAAGTGTACCTTTAACTATAGTGTAAAAAGCGTACCTTTAACCTTATGGAAGGAAGTATACATTTAACTGTGTTATGGAAGTACACCTTCAACAGTGACCAATATATTGATATGTGCATTGAAGTGTAACATTATTTTGATTGGACAATTTAATGGCCAGTTCATAACACTTCAATTTTATTGGTTGTATATTTTACCGCCTAAATCATGAAACTACCTTCTGGGCAGTTGGAAGAAAATATTTAAAGGGAAAATATCTAGAATGTTAAAATGGAGTTTTCTCAAAATGTATAATTCAAGCTGGACACTTGTAAAGTCAATTAAATAAGTAAATATAAACTACTAGTTATTTGAGTATACTCAGTAGAGTGCAAATTTAGGAAGGAGAAATTTGGGTAAGTTTATTTTATGAAATTTTTTTTTGTTTTGAATGTTGTTGATGAATGCAAAACACAGGTTTACAAGTGTAAATTGTGTGAAAAAATCCGTATCACTTTGCGTGTTTATGTATTCTGTATATATGTTTTATAAGAATACTTTAAAGAAGGTATGAGGCTGAACCCTCCCCCCCCCCCCTCCCCACCCCACTTTTGGTACGCAGTATTTAGGGCATTTTAGGCGGTATTCAGTACGCACGAGCCTGGTACCACCCCCACCCACTTTTGGTACGCAGTATTTAGGGCGTTTTAGGCGGTATTCAGTACGCACGAGCCTGGTACGCAGTACTCGCACAACACACTATTTAGTATTTAGTACTCATAAAATGTATTTTTAAAGCAAAATATGTACCAAAAAAATCATAAAATGTAAATAAAGGTCTAATTTTGATAATCGGGCCTTCATTCATCGAGCAGATACCGGCTCTTAGGTGTTTTAGGTCATCATTCAAATTAGAGTTATTGCCCTTTGTAATTTATACTTAGAAGTTTTGTCCGGAGCTAATAGTATTCAGTACTCGGTCTCTAAAGTAAGGAGTATTCAGTACTCGTGGGGGAGGGGGTTGGGGGTTACATCCTCAGGTATTGCATTGCACCTAATGGAATGACATGTGAAGAGCTTGATTTGTATTTTATGTGTTTAAATCTAATGGAAATATATGTCTTTGTATTCATATGTAAGCAATATGAGACGCGTTATGCTAATTGTATACAGGGGCGTAGCTAGCCCTCTGTTGTGCTAGGGGGGTCCGGGGGCATCCCCCCCCCCCCCCCCCCCCCCCCCACCACCACCACGGAAAATTTTGAAAACAATGGTGCAATCTGGTGCATTCTGGGCGTTCTGAGGTGCTTTTGTCAGAATCATGTGGATTCAGCCGCGTACTCGCGTATAGGCAGCTGCGCGCCTGTACTATATGTTAAATAAGGAGACACAAACAACCTATAATTATATGTACCTAAAATCTCATTATAGCCTAAATGTTTTCATGGACGATTTACGTGTGTATTGATTAGTCCATCATTTAATGGAGACAGGTCGTTTCGCCCACCGGTCGTTTCGCACATAGTCGTTTCGCCCACCGGGTATATGTATAAATAGTAATGAATGTAGGGGTATGTTAGCGTTATGGTTATCATAAAATCGGAGTATATTAGCATTATTGTTATTACAATCATAAAATAGAAATGTATGGTGATAATGAAAACATTAATAATGATTTGTTGTTGTTTTTAAAAAAGAATATAATAGTTTTGGTATTTTTAATTATTATTGCAAAACGAC